>JAULKM010000013.1:2005400-2015743 GCA_032355605.1 Rubia tinctorum
CTCTATTCTCGAAATATGAATTCAGAAATTTCCTAAATTGATTAAAAGATGATGAGCCATGAGTAACAGAGTTCAATATTAATTCAAAATTTCAAACCTTTTTGAGTGATCGGAGTTTGAGCCGTCGCCGGAGAAAAAAGCCTGCCTCGTGTCGTGTGCGTGCGTGTCCGCCCTTGCGTGTGGGTGAGTGGGTATGTGGGTGAGATTGGAATTTGGAATTTGGAGATTGTGGATTGGAAATTGAATTTTAATAAGATTAGTATTTTGGAGATTAGAATTCGCAGAGGAAGAGTGAGTCGAAGAGATGATGAGGGTTTTGGTATTTGGGGATAATTGGTGGGGTGCACTATTTTTTTTAAAAAAAAAATCCAACTGTAAATATTAGTTTAAAAGAAACTGGGGTGCACGTGCACCTCAAGTGCCAACGTATGTCCGCCCCTGATGTAACTGATGAAGATTAAATTTGATTTTGGGTTCAGTCTAAATGACATTTTTAGTGGCCAATAATTTAGAAAGAGTCTAAAAGAGTCTTAGAAGAAGGGATGACAAGATATTAGTCATTCGTTAGGCGATGTCACTAGTATAAATATGGGTGACATAGTAGAGTTTCAATCAAGCTAAAAATATTAGAAACCTTCTCCTTGTGCAAATAGCCCCTTCTTCCAAGTTTTCCATTCTCCTCAAAGTGTTCCAAAGCCTTCCTCAACCATTCGAAGTTTCTTCCCAACAATGTAGGGGTTCTTAAAGTGTCGGATTTTTTTAAATTGGTCTGAGTTTGCAGTTAGCGTCGGTCAATAGTAAAACTATTGGAAAATCCTTAAATTTAATAAAATATATAAAAAGTGCTTTTATGATCCTTAGTTCTTTCATATATGACAATATAACCTATTTTTTTTGAAAGTGTTGAAGTAACCTAAGTTAGGCTAAACCTGCATTCGATCCATCCAATGTTAAATGATCTAAAATCTCTCCAATGTAATTTGTTAAGAAAAGAATACTACTCTTCTGAATATTTTAATTCACTATTGTGAGAAGAGGTGATTGAAAAACTGCTTTTAATTGAACCTGAATTAGGTATCGAATTCGGAACTTGTATCAGAGGTCCTAAAAAATGGTTTCTAGCAGTGAAGCAAAGACAACAAATGCATGACTAGACCTACAACAACCCCGAATCATCAACATAGATGAATTCCATAAAAAATTGATAAAATAATCCCATAAGAAACAAATTAATAATCCCATAAGAGACAAAGGTGTGACCGTCTCTGTTAGAGACGAATTCCTCGGCGGGGCTTTACGCGCCCTCGATAGTGTGTTGACGTCGAGGCTTGACAAAGGCGAGATCGTTTGGTGGTGATGTCGAGGCTTTCACGATGCCGGAAGTGGAGGGTTTGATCTGTTGTAATTGGGGGGGGGGGGGTGATGAAGAAGAATGGATGTGATTGGATGATGAAGAAAAGGTGATGAAGAAGAAGGGGAGGATGTTCAACTGTGTTAGTGAAGAAGAATGTGATGAGGAAGAAGGGCCGGTGGGTGTGTGAAGAAGAGAAGGGGTGGATGTGATGAAGAAGAGGAGGGATTTTCCTGGGAAAAAAACTAAGAAATGAGTGAAACCCTAAACTTTATATGGTTGGACAAGATAATCCAAAAAAACAACCCACTAAAGACGGTTCTACAATAGAACCACATTTAATCGATGTCTTAAAGATGGATTTTCAAGAGCCACATTTAAAATGAAAGGGAGCATTAAGATAGTAGTTCCGAGTTCGGAACCTCCTCATAAAGGCAATTACTTGAAAAATTAAAGGAACCATATTTAATTGATGTCTTTAATAGGTCATTCTCCACCAGTGATTGGAACACTCATTGATCGTTATTTTGTACAGTCGAACTCAAGTTGTCCATGTACAAAATAGAAAAAGACATGGGATAGTAGGAGAGAGAGAGAATGGAATGGATCGAATAATATTTATTATTCACTTGTTTAATTTCAAGAAAGAATTTGAAGACTTTGTATTCAATAAAAAGTGAGAATGATGATTTTTATGAAGTCGTATGAAGGCCCAATCATGAAGAATAAATTGACGAAGAATAAATGGAAACCAGGAAGATAATTGATAAGTTAATATTATTTTCCATTTTTATTAGGATCTCGAATCTTTAAGCTAAAAAATATATATGCAAAAAATCCTAAAACTTTTTTGGCTGTAAAAAGCCAGAACACGATAAGCTCGAGGGGTCAAGCCGGAGTTTAGTTTCAGTTTTCACATTAGAAGACAACTATGTTCATCTTTTTTATTTAAGAAATTAAATTCAAGAAATTGAATTTAATTAGATATATTCGGTTTATTAAATGAATAATTAGCTTGTGCGTTTCTGGGATCTGTTGCGATTGGAGTAATCAATTGAATGGAGTGTCGGTTTCCAGTTTCACATTCCGGAGGAAATTCCATTCGGGTTCGTAGTTCTTGATTCCTTTCAATAATTTTCATAATGTTCTTTTTGTGATTTTTTTTGGGTTTTATTTAACGTCTAGATAATTTTATATTCGATGGATGATAATGGTTTCATTGGTTGTGTAATTTATGTGAGATCTAGTTGTGGATAGATTAAGGGCATTGCTATATCACGCCCTGTATTTTACTGTATACGTCTCTGTATTTATACGTATTTGAATACATAATGTATTCAAATAAGATTTATTTGAATTTAGTTTTATTTTTGAACACATTATGTATTCAAATACGTATAAATACAGGGCGTATACAGTAAAATACAGGGCGTGATATAGCAATCCACTAGATTAATTGTAGTGGATTTGTTTTAGGTTTAGGTTTAGGCCCTCTTATTTTAACTTATCTGAACTGAACTGATTTGAACTAAACTAAAAATAGTGTTGAAAAATAATAATATATAACTAAATTTAACTTAAATTTCATCAAATTATGTTGAATTAAACTGAACTGAAAAACGGAACTGATATACTAATACAAATAAATTTTAGAGCCTTATGTTTCATTAGTTTAACATATGTCCACCGTCGGTTAAATTTCTACCGCATCGATACTTGTTGGTAAGAAATAGTGGTAAAACTATCGTATATATTACTTCATTGATTCCATTACTTTTGACCTATTTACTTTTTCACGATGTCCAATAATCATATATGACCATCAATATATCCAGTTACGTATACCAATTCAGCATAAAAAATTAATATTTAGAAAATAGATGTTAAAATGAATCTAACAATATCTCACATGATATTTTTATCATATATTTACAAACTTATAATAATGGTCAAAGTTTATTAAAATTGACTTTGAAAAAGTTAAGTGGCCAATAATTGTTAGACAAAAGAAGAGTATGAAATAAAATCGAGTTGCTGGGTTTGTTAAGAGGGATAGTTAGGGGTAAAAGTATCTTAAGGTGTTAGGATTAAACTAGTAAACACTCTATTTCTTTTTTTATGAATAATTTGTCTAAGGTTTCTCCATTTTCATCTGATTTAAAATAAATTTAGAGTCCGTTTCTTGAAAGACGGGAAAGACCAATGTTTAAACTGTAAATTTGAAGAAATAAAAATAAAAATTCTGGGTTGTATTAATCGGGTTATAAACCTATCACAATGTTGCATAATAAATTTTTAATATTGCAACTAAAACCTTTTACCTTTCTATAATTCCAATTCAACCCCGTCTTCCCATATGCCTATGGAAAGACGGTATTTTCCAATACTTTGCCATAAATTTAACTAAACTAAACTGAATTAAATTAATATAATAATAACTTATCTAAATTACTTTAAAATAATATGTGAGATTTATTTGTTGTCTTGGGTATAGAAATGTAGATAGTACTTCACATTTTGTGTTGATGACGCATGCGTGGGATTTTAGAACTAGATTTCATAAGACCTTTTGTTTAAATATGTCTTTTGATTCTTTCTCATGAAAGATAAAGTTACGTAAATAACAAGGTTTAAACTGCAAATTTAAAGAAATCAATATAAAAATTTTGGATTGTATTAATCGGGTCACTAACTTATAACGTCTACATGTTGCATAATAAATTTTAATATTGCAACTAAAACTTTCTATATTTCTATAATTACAATTCAACTCGTCTTTTCACATTTCTATTAAAAAACTGTTTTCCCAATAATTTGCCTTTGTATAATCGTAAAAATTATGAAACGAGGTTTTAATAGTTAAGTTGATATGAACAATACTCTGATTAAGCCTAAACCTTAAATTATTGAGATTCTTGTTGATATGTGTCTTAACAGCTACCGTCACACTAAGCATACTAGCAGTAAAAAATATATAAACAAGCATATAAATATTTATAATCGGAATCTTTTACTTATGATAATTTTGATCCTTTTTTTAAATATGATAATTTTGATCCTTGATTTCTCATTTCATGTGATATCTACTGTAATTATTATTATAACAATTTCGTATTTCCACTTTTACTTTCAGCATTGCATGAATAATAATTTTGTTGAATAAATCTTATGGATTGAATAGGGGAAAAAAAGGTGAAAAATAGTCAAAAGGGGCTAAATGCCATCTTTATTCATCTTTGCAGCTAGAAAGTGTAATCAACGTCTAGATGGGCGCGTGATACATCAACAGCGCAAAAATATCCGACCGTTGACACAGTCACAACGTTCGGAAAACCTAGCACTTTTAAAATTTTGCTCGGGCCCACTGCTCCATTCATCCGTTGGCTCCTCCTCCAATCTTCATCATCCTCTTTAACTCCAGCATTCAAAACCCTCACAAAGAATCACGAGATTTTTCTGAATTGGGGTAAACCCAGAATCCAATTTCATCTTGCAGTGATTCTCTTTAATGCGTTCACAGCCATTTTACTCAACCACCGTGCAGTAATTTCTTGTGTACAATCAAGAACTTCACGGGAAAAACATCGTTTCTTGATTGTACACAACCTGTTCGATTTAATTCCTCTGTGGAATTCTTGGTTGGGAATTCTTGATCGGTAATGGCAACACTGGCTCCTGGGATTCTGTTGAAGCTGCTGAATGGGATGAATTCGGGGCTGAAGCCCACCAACGAGCACAGAAGTTCGCTCTTGCAGGTGACTGATATCGTTCCAGCTGATCTTGATGAGAAGGATCTTTGGCCGAAACACGGGTTTTTCATAAAAGTATCGGATTCTTCGCATTCGATATATGTTAGCCTTCCATTTGATCAAGATGACCTTGTTTTGAGCAACAAGATGCAGCTTGGACAGTTTATTTACGTCGATAAATTAGAGCCGGGATCCCCTGTTCCTGTTGTTAAAGGCGCTAAATTGGTGCCTGGAAGGCACCCCGTGGTAGGCACCCCGGAGCCCTTGATGGCGTTAAGGAAGAAGGGAGAGGAGAGTAACAAGAAATGTTCTGCTCCAAGAAGGGGTTCTTGGGGTATAGGGCCTAATGGTGGTAGTTCAGAAGTAGCTTCGTCGTCGCCCCTTGTTTTAAAGGCGGTGCCTTTGGATTTTGATCAGTGTACCCCTGTGAAAGAGAGGCCAAGCGCTGTTAAATTCGCGAACTTTCCAATGTCTCCTGTGATTCGAGGCAGTAGGGTGAAGGATGGCGGTGCAAATTCAGCTGTGAGGTCATCTGTTGGCGGTGCTCTTTTACCCAAGATGATGGATTTGAGAGGGGAAAGTCCATCGTTGGTCCGAAAGAGCTGTTTTACGCCTTCCATCTTGAAACACCCCAGGAGCAAAAGTGTTTCTGACAGAGAGCAAAGGATCCCTAAAAGCCCCTTTAACTCATCTGTCGGTACATTTCCCCTTTCTTGATAGTCTTATGCATAATCACTGCCAGTTATCTCACTTGTTGATTTTGTGATGCTTGTTTTTGTACATTAGGAAAGGAAAAGTGTTACACCACCTCCAAGTTTAAGGAGTGCTCAGAAAAGCTCGTCTTCTCAGCCGGATGATTCGGCCTCCAATAGCAATACAAGTCTAGCAATGAATTTGCCTGGAAAGCTTAGTATCCTTGGGAAGGTATATGGCCTATAACTCGTGTTTTTTGAGTTAAATCCATCTTGTAAAAGAGTACAATGTTTAAGTTAAGAAGTCGCCAAGATCACGTCTTTTATTGAGTTAACATATATGCTTATGTATGCTTGCAGGAAGCTATGCAACAGAGAGACACATCCCAGAAAATTGCACTGCAGGCACTTAGAGATGCTTCAGCCACTGAAAATGTCGTTCGATCTTTGAAGTATGTGATTATTTTTTACAATGTATGACCGTGGATTTTATCGCATTCTTCTTGAACTGCTGAATTGATGGAAATCTGTTTCTACCTAGGATGTTCTCAAACTTGAATAAATCAGCTAAGCCAGATGTTCCAGCCCCATGTTTCGCAAAGTTTCTTGAATTCCACAGCCAAATCACTCAGGCAGTAGCTGAGATGGTGTCTCTCCAAGCAGCCACTGAAACGGCTCAAACCCCGAATGAAACAAGTGAAAATGGCCAACAAATCTTGCACGATTCATCGGATGAGTCCCATAATTCAGACACGATTTCAGCCTCGAAAAGGAGGGCTGATAATGCAGCTGCAAGAAGCGATCATAAATCGATTCTTGGAAAGCATCTGAGATCATTCACACTTCTGCACCCGAGAAAGGGAGAGAATGATGAAAACAAGAAACCATCTTCCTGCAACTACAACAGCAGCTTATCGAACACAATCAACTTGGGGAAGCAGATTAAGACCGAAGCTGCAGTCTGGTTTATGGATTTCTTGGAGAAATACTTGGAGAAGGGCATGAAGAAACCGTCGAAAACAGCAGGAAAGGAAACGAAGGATTCTTCGAAAGTTCCTCAGTCACTGATACTAAGAGTCATCAACTGGGTAGAGATGGAGCAATGTGATTCGAGTAAAAGGCCTGTTCATCCCAAGGCAGCACCGATAGCTAGGAAGTTGAGGATCAAAATGAAAAACCCTTGATTTGATTGATCATTAGGAATCTAAAACAAGATATGATATGATGATTGTTTACAAGAATTTGTAGCTTTTCTTGTTCATAGCTTTTTGGGTTTTTTGGGCTTTGATATCATCATTCATTTATTTATTTGTGCTTGTGTAACTCTACATTCATTGAGTTGATTTCACTGAATAAAAGAACTCAAAACAATTTGCCAGTGCCAAGCAAGAACGCAGATTCTATTTTATACTTTTAGCCTTTTTCCCCATAAATAAGTATAGTAGTATTGTATATTTTACATTGCAAGATAAAAAATCTTACGATAAGCCACTGCACCTTATGTTGAATTTAACTTCTTTTTAAAAATATAAAGATATCATCATCTACATCACAAAAGTCGTATGCTTTGTAAGAAGCAATGTTTAGGATGGGGTTATGATTGATCAAAAAGAAGAATCTATTCCAACCGGTATGCCCTTAGACACGACCATACATAACATAGAAATCACGCTTGGAAAGGATGGACAATGAGTTAGAGCAGGGGGTGCTGTAGTGAAATTGATTGCAAAATGAGGAGAAATCGGCTACCTTAAAATTACTGAGGAGGCCAAATTGATATCCAAAAAATACCCAATAGGGAATGTTGAGGTGAACCAGAAAAGTTTGGGTAGAGCCGGATCTAAGCGTTGGCTAGTAAGAGAGTGTACATTCTATAAATAAATCAAAATGGCAAGCAAAATAATAAAACTTGCGTCTGCCGGGAGTCGAACCCGGGTCTATTGCTTGGAAGGCAATTATCCTAACCGTTGGACTACAAACGCCTATTGAAATCGATTAACAATGTAAAACTATAAATTCATTAAACTTTGAAAGCCTTATAAGCAACCTGCAAAATCACTCTTGCACTGGAAAGCTTGGAGATGAGGCGAATTGGTAGCTATGGCGGCTGTTCTTTACTTCATGTTGCCGTTCGATCTTCAACCAGTCTCACAGTTCCACTTCTGCCTATAATACGGCGTCGTTCTGTGAAGAAAATTCTATGGCCACCGTTTTCTTCTTCTGTAACAGGCGGCGGTCGCTTTTTATCAACGACCCCTCGCTCTGTAAAACCCTCCCTTCATAAAGATGACCCCTTTAGTCTTTCAGGTACAAACCCTTTTCGTTTCCTGCATTCTTGATTGTGTTCGTTTTGCGGAGTTTTTAGTGTGTGTTTCTGTGTGTGTTTTCAGGGGATGATGAGAAAATTGAAGTCAGGAAGGCAGGCTCAAAGGTGATATTGAAAGGATTGACATATCCTGAATTTGAGGTATGCTAACTAAGCGTGGGATCTTGTTTATAATTTTGCTGATGATCCATATAGTCGACACCAGATAGTGCCAAAAAGGTTGTTGTATAGCTTTCTGGGGAAGTGCGTTTTATTTGCTTACATTTACTGTATAGATTGACAATGCTGAAATTATATGGTATACTTTGAAGATTGCTATGGATATATCATATATGCTTAGGCCTTAGTACTATTGTTTAGCTTGCAAATAAGATAACTATTGACTACCATGATATCGATTAGAGATGCGTTTACCTGCTAAATGGTTGCTAGGTGATCCATCAATTTTTTGAAATTACGTCTCAAGACCTATATACTCTCGTTTGATTTTATGGTTTCTCGTGTTTGCTATGAGATCGGCTGGTTATTTTAAGCTTTTCTTTTGACAGAAATGGGTTAAGTCGGGAGGATTTAGGTCTGGTCAGGCAATGATGCTATGGAAGTGTATATATGGAGATGGTGTTTGGGCAAACAGCTATGAGGAACTACAAGGTTTTCTTTCTTTCCAATCTTTCTTTGGTTTGGTATATGTGATTGTGAATTTTCTTTTTCTGATCACATGTGCACATATCGTAGTTCCTTCCACCGTTTTCATCTTGATATTGCATTAGAGGCCATTTGGTCACTGGTTTTATACGGTTGATTTTAAAGGTTTGAACAAGGATTTGAAGACAATGGTGGGTGAACTTGCCGATTTCAAGGCTCTATCCCTCAAAGATATACGGACGGCAGCTGATGGCACTAGGAAGGTAGAACTAATCTTTCTATCTCCCCATGTGATTGTGAAGGCTAGATGCATCTTCCTTCATTTTGCATACTGGCTTCTGTATGATTTTAAAAAATTTCTTTAGACCCGTCTCATTTGAGTATAACTCACAGGATTTAACAGATTTTGTTCACATTGGACGATGGTCAAGTTATAGAAACAGTTGTGATACCCTGTGATAGAGGCAGAAACACTGTATGTGTTTCTAGTCAAGTTGGGTGCGCAATGAACTGCCAATTCTGCTACACTGGCAGGCAAGCTCTCTCGATATCCTATATGGTTGCTTGTGTTTTTTACACCTTGTTGCATAAGGCTGATCATATTTGTTGAATCCATTGTAGGATGGGATTGCGGAGGAACTTATCGACAGCTGAGATAGTAGAGCAGGCTGTTTTGGCTCGTCGTTTGCTGTCAAGTGAAGTAGGTGCTATTACCAATGTGGTTTTCATGGTATGTTGACGAGTATTATTCACAATGTAGGCAGCCGATTTTTGTGCCATGCTTCGGTTTTCTTCTTCTCATACTGAGAACCGTCTTGCCCCTTTGCCCTCTATATATGAACAACTCCATTATAAGTGTTTAAACAATTTGATGTGTAGGGCATGGGAGAACCACTTCAAAACATTGAAAACGTCTTGAAGGCTACAGAAATAATGGTAGATGAGCAAGGGCTCCAATTCAGCCCTCGGAGGGTCACTGTATCGACCAGTGGGCTTGTTCCTCAGATGAAGCGTTTCCTTCGAGAATCTAAATGTTCCATAGCAGTGAGCCTAAATGCAACGACTGATGAGGTTATTTCCTTGAGTCTTGCTAATTCTTGATTTGAGTTACACTGAGATGATACTCATATGCCGTCATGAAAAAGTTGCAGATCCGAAACTGGATTATGCCAATCAATCGCAAGTATAATCTGGAGTTACTTCTTGGAACACTTAGGGAAGAGCTGCGCTCAAAGCGGAAGTACAAAGTGTTCTTTGAATATGTGATGCTTGCAGGAGTAAATGACAGGTAAATGATAGTATAACATAAAGTGCTATTTTTGGTTTTGAGAGCTGTATTAATTGGTGCAGGCTCCTATTGCCGTTTAATCGTTGATATATTGACTGGATTTGATGGTTTTAACAGTGTTGAGGATGCGCAAAGGTTAGTTGATCTTGTTCGGGAGATCCCTTGTAAGATCAACCTCATTTCCTTCAACCCTCACAGTGGATCCCTGTTCAAGCCAACCAAAAGGGAGAAGATGATCGAGTTTCGCAACATTCTTGCTGAAGCGGGATGCATAGTTTTCCTCCGGTGGAGT
>JAULKM010000013.1:2026464-2041655 GCA_032355605.1 Rubia tinctorum
TTTTAAAGTTAATTAGAGAGAGAGAAATATGGGCCAGGGGAGGGGGGTGAATCGAAGCACATTCATAAGAATTGGACTCCTAAACAAATAATCAAAATTTTCTTTCAAGTGAAGCCGATGTTGCTCAACTGCAGGCACTATCATTCAATCCAAGTAAAGCTGGAAAAAATATAAACAAAGAACCATATTTTCCACTCAAAATCAACTTCAAATTTCCACAGTGCATTAGAATGTACATATAGACCAATACTTGAATGGAAACCCATGCTGCTGTTTGGAGTCCCAGGGTAAATTTGCAATTGAAAGATCCAAGGGACAACATATCATCCTGTTTTATAAATGTCTTATGTCTGCATGCAGCAGTCACAAATGACAAGTGCATCATACCCTTTATGCAGTAGCATCAATCGTCATGTTTTTACCATATATCACCCCCAGTGCACATTATAAATGTACAGTCTAACATTAACAGTTAAAAATACATGAGCTTTTACTTTTGCAGTCAAAAGATTAACTATGTCCGAGTATTTATTTGCCATGCTATTGCATTCGTTAACTACACCAATTTTGTGGTTAAATCTCTAATAATTTCACAAGTCTTACTGCATATCTAATCTTACCAATTCCCGTGACTGCAAGAACAATTAATTATGGCTAGATCATACAAAAGAAACTACCTGAAGATAATAAAAGAAAAGCAAACTCAAGAGGCACAAAGTGCAAAATATGTGAGTTAAGTTAAAGTAAATGGGAAATAAGGATATCTCGTAAAAGGAAATTATAGATAACTCACTTTTGTGCGATTGAAGCGGCTGGAACTTCGGGTTGGAAGAGAAGCTTTACTGTGGAGGGGAAAAGAAGAGTAAATTCATTAAATCACGTCAAATCATCCCTATCAATTTCGCCCTATTTCATCACCAACATATGTCCAATATATTGCAGAGTAAGGCAAAAATTACTCCCCAATATGATATTCATTTTAATGAGGCACATTCTGGAAAGAGAGAAAAGGAACCAAACTAATAGCTCAGTTCATTTAATGTACAATAGATCCACAACTAAGCATTTATTCCACTGTAGGGTCAGCTATATGGATCATATCATGTGAACATGTTAAGCCAATGCCAACTGCATCGATAAGGAATTGACAAAGCAGTATGAAACAACTATAAGAACAGATAAGTGCTCGAGGAAATGATCTTGCAACCTGAATGAGACTACTCTCAGATCATAAACTGTAGCCTTGGTGAGCATGACTGAGATATCATACAAAAATTGAGGTCCAGGAGCTATTACCCATCATGGCAATTTAAAAAATAAGGTTTATGTTGCTTTTTGGCCTGTTCTTTCATAAATGAAGCTAAACACTTCAACACTTCAGCATACAAAACACAGAAACATGTTTTACAAGAAAGTAATGAAAGCCACCAACTTCAAGTGAATAACCTCCAGCCTCATGACAAGATAAATTATACTCAATGTCCAATTGAAGAGAAACTACCAATCTGGGTCATTTGACCAAAACTAAACAAGGAAAGAAGAAATCATTGTTTATAGGGCAAGAATCTGCAAATTTTAACATAACCAAAATTCAAACAACCCATACACCAAATAGACATTACATACAAGCACAAGTAGTAATGATAAGTGGTGTTAGAAGAGAAAAACAGATTATTTTGAAGCAATGACTACGGGAAATAATATGTAACAACTTTGAAGAGAAAAACAAAATCTCCAGAACACAATTATACAAGAGATGTGACCCAATAAGACCTTCTGCTAAACGATTCACGTCCAGAAAGATGAGGAGGACGAGTGCGTTTTCTGTCCTTTAGATAACCACTTGATCTCTGTTCATCATCAACATTCGAGGACTGAACCCGTGGGGATCGATGAGAGACCTCACTTAAAGATAGCTGTTTCTTCCTTCTATTGCCAGATTTACTTTCCTTATCGGATGGCACACTGCTACACCGATTCAAGGTATGCAATTCCTTGTCAAAAGCTTTTTCTGTGCTTGAATCCATCTGATAGATCAATGAACAATAGGTGAGATAATTGAGGGGCAGAGGGGAAATCCCGAAGGGGAGCAGCCCTTAATAAAATTTCAAAATCCAAGCAATCACAGCATCGGGGTTACATTAACTAGATTGTGCATCAACTTAGGGACCACATATTTCCAGATTGACCAGGTCAAAAGAAAAATAACCAAAAAAAAAGTCCTTTCCAAGAAAAATCAGGTAGAGAATGTGAATGTAAAGGGGGCGAACTATTGTACTTCCTTGCAGCCCAGGCAGCCAGGCCTACAATGAATGCCAATGGCTAGTAAGGTTGTTACTGCAACTGCAACTGCAAACGACCACGTGGAATGGAAAACATGTAGAGTTTGACAGATAAATGCACATACTTTTTCAATTTTTACCTTGCTAATATTCTAAATTATTACATAGCTAAACAATCTTTAGCTTTCAAACTGCACACTTGTTTTGAACTTGTAATAAAAACGGCACCTAATGCTATTATTATAAATCATTTCAAATATATTCAATTAATATCCAATGATTCCTACAAGTATAAGGAGATGATATAACATAATTTCTTAAGGCTCTAGGCTGATATTTTGAAATATATAACAGCTTTCTCAACTCCATACTTTCAAAAAACTAGTGCTGATGAATTAAAAGCCAAGTAAAAAACACAGAAGCCACTGACAAGAGAACTTTTTCAAGGATACAAACCATACTTCTCCTTCCATCTTGTTGTTGAAGGATGAGGCAAGCGAAGATTGGACAGATGATGGAGCTCGATGCAGAACATCATAAGATACGCCTATGCAGAATCACCATCGAAACAAGAACAACAGAATCAATTCAATGAACTCTATTTATAGTCAATATAGAATGAGTAAAGTGATTGTGTATATCTTTAGCATAAACTATAAATGCTGATAGCTTTCAGAATGCAACCTTCATTTCTAGTAAGCAAAGTAGCAAAGTAACCGGACTTCCAGGTGAATCCAAAATGGTAAAAGTTTAATTAAGAAACCTGAGAGAGAGAAGCTTACCATTCGTCTCCTTCATTGATTCAGGGGGCTTCTTCAGTTCATCACCAACATCCTATCAAGTAAATTATCCAACACTGTGGTCAAAATAATATCTTAAAACCTGGAATATCCAACGCTGGAACATTTAATTCCAAACAGATATGAGTGTGGAGAATTCTCCTTTCTTAAAACCTGGAATCATTTGCCAAATAGGAAAAACTACTGAAACATCCGAATTAAAGAAAACCTAAGGCCAGAATCGAACCATCGGCAGCTGCTCCCGGCGCCGCAACTCCACCTCGTACCTCTGAATGAGCCTCTTCAACTTCTCGCCGCCGTCCTTCAGCTTCGAACTCAGGCTGCTGTTCGCCTTCATTCTCCGGAGAGCTTCGCGAAGCTCCCTGTCCGACTTGCTCCACAATTCGTTTCCCTGACTGTAAACATCGTCTTCGTCCGCCTCCATCTCCGCCGATACGCGCCGCCGCACCACCACTACCTGCGGAGGCTCCTCATCGGTGATCAAACTGGCGAAGTCTAGGTCGATCCCCTTCCGAATTGCTGCCGCGCCATCCTCACCCATGCAACCGATGAAATGGATGCTTTAGGCAGCGCAGAAGTTGAGAGCAGGATGTAAAATCATCCTCTTGAAGAAGAAGAACAGCGAGGCGGTGGTTTGGAAGAAATGCAGTTTTTTTTTGTACTTTTTCTAGTTTTGGTACTGTGATACTGTTCGACCGTGTGTTTTCCCTTTTCTTGGGGCCTGAAGCCTCACGACTTGTACTCTTGAGTCTTTATTTTGGGTAGACAATCCAATTTTACAAGGATGGGGACCAAAGTTAGCCACAGAATCATTTTTCTAGTTCAACTTTGACCGAATACATACATGTGTAATAATTTTACCGTATGAAATATGGTCAAACGTATTTATTGGAGACGGTGAAAAAAATTCTGTGAATTTGGTTGGGACGAAGGAAGTAGCATGTTTGACCAATGGTTCTTGGATCAACATTGAGGGTGTTAATGAATCGGACAGTTGTGGGTTCAGAAATTGATTGTGTGTTTGACTGACAGCTATTGCTCGATCAATAATGTAAATGTGTAGTTATGTTCATCGGATTTATCGAACCAACAAAATATAAATTGAATATATTTTTAAAATAGTATATACTCCTTCCGTCCCTCTATAATTATAGAGTTTATCTCTTGAAAGACGGTCTTTTCATAAGTTATGGAAAGACCAGGGTTTAAAGTGCAAATTAAAAGAAATCAAAATAAAAATTTTGGGTTGCAAGAATCGGGTTATAAAATTTATAACTACTACACATTGCATAATAAATTTTTAATATTGCAACTAAGACCTTTTACCTTTTATTATTCTAATTAAACTCTGTTTTTCCATAGCCCTATAGAAAGACGGTTTTTCCCAATACTTTGCCATAATTATATTACCCAAAAAATATCATTTTTTAAAAATCATTGAAATAGCATAAAAATGGTTTGTGAACAAAAAATATTTCATTTTTTTTCACATTCAATTTTTTTGTCAAAAATGGAAGACATAATAAATGGACACCAAATAAGGCAGGTATGACACAAATAAGAGAACATAGAGAGTACTATACTTGTTTGGTTAACATTGACACATTCACTTTTGATATAAATATTAGTAACAAGTAAAATGAAATGAAAGGAATTGAATTTGGAGTGTGAAAAGTAAGATGAAATGTTGAACATGGCTATTTTTGCCGAAATAAGAAAGATATTTCACATGAAAAACATCACAAATAGGAAAACGTCACTCTAAGGTAAATAGAGAGAGTATCATAACGTAGATTAAAATGTTTTATCGGAATTTTTACATAGTTCAAAATGTTGGTTTTGGACCCTTATCAAAAAAATCGAAGTTCTTAATTAACATTTCCAAAAAAAAAGTCACTTTTAGACCACAAGTGATTTTCGGGGCTAAAATTTGCAGTTCTCGATCTCCCGTTACTCTTTAGAGGAAAGAGGTCATGTTTCACAAACAGTTGTTGCTCAGCGTGCGAGATGGGCAATTGGTAATGTAGATACTCCCTCCGCCCCACTATAAATTGCTTATTTATTTTTTCACGGTATTCAATGAACATAATTTGACCGTAAATGTCTCTAGTTAACTATAATGATGTGCATAAAAATTAGATATTTGAAAAATAAATGTTAAAGAAAAATCTAACAGCATCTCACATGATATTTTTATTATTTGTATATTAATTTATATATAGGATCAAAGTTTTCAAAACTCAGACTCTTAAAAAGCAAATAAGCAATTTATAGTGGGTGGGACGGAAGATATATGGTACGTTTTGTTCAACGACTTTTCGATTGGACAAACAGTTGATTCTCGATCAGCATGATTACTTTCAAGCCGCACATGCAACATAATGACATCTCGATTCACCGACAGAACTTTTCAGCACATGTAAGTAACATGATTAAAAATATTGATTCCAGAAACCTGTTTGTGCAACACTCAGAGATATGACTTGCATGCTGCTGGTTAAGTATACCATTAAAATTTGCAGTTTCCTCTTCCCAGAGGGACGGTTAAGCATACCATTAAACAATCCAAGAAGATGGTTTTTCTGTTCGGACCAAGATACTGGAGTTACACCTGATGATGACAAAAATGTGCTTCTTACCTTCAAGCCCGAGGCTTCATAGGCAGGCCAGCTTCGACTCTCTTGATCTCGAAGATGAGCATCCTCCACATCTTGAGCACGAACATCTCAGCTTCTTCGTCCAGGATACCTTGCAGCCTGTTCAGCATCTCGGTTGCTGCTACATGTTCCTTTGTGCTCGACATTATGTAGTCTACCAAAGTTGGCTCATCCTCGCCTAGAAATTCCGTGATCTTCTTGGAGATCCAAGGCTTCAGCCTCTCATGTAATGAGTTCTGCCAACACATCGAGTTATAACACAATTCAAGAATGCACCACAAGTTTTAAGATGGATGTTAACAACAAACTGAAGAAGATATCATCATGCAACATCACAAGGATTTAAGATCAAATCTTTTTCGTAAAAGCACATGACTCAGATGGCCCTGACCTAGGTACAGAAAGGTTCCTCTAAAGGGTTTACCCTGAGCAATAAATAGTGCATGCAAATCCCAGAAGTATAAAAATGCAGAGCAAGGTTGCTTACCGTATCATATATGTACCAGTTTATTTTGTACGAAAACAACTCATCTTTTGTCTTTGGAATCCTATCAATCAACTGTTTTGCATCCAGAAGCTTCTTATTTTCACTGGCCTTTGCTTTAAGTGAACCAGATTCTTGAGCCTTTTCACGGTCTTCTCTCCTACTCTCATCTTTGTTACGAATGACCTCATCACTGCCTCTGTCTCTATCTCGCTGGCTAGATCGATCATGTGACCTCCGCGTTCTCTCTCTCTCCTTATCAGCTCTCTCTTCTTTTGGAGTAATACTTGATCCGCGTCTTGAAAAATCAGGAGCAGCCACTGGATTAGAGGCAGGTGCCTCAGCAGGCATTGGTGAATGGACAGCCATCTGTTCTTCAGTTGAGTAATCAATAGGGACCAGCGGCCTCATCTTCTTCTCCTTCTGCAACTCATCCTCCTCATCTTGTTTGAAAACCGATGGAACTGCGGTTCTTTTTCCTGATCCCTGCAGCCCAAAGCCCAATTTTTTCACTGGAGCACTGCTGTTTTGCCTTCCATCAGTGGCAGAATCAGAGATCATCCCAGCATCTTCACCATTACCATTTTGCACATCTACATCACCTGACATATTGATTTAGAGTCATTTACATATGAGCATAAGATACAAAGAAAAGTTGGGAGAAAACTGAAAGAGATAATTGAACAATAAAACTACCCTCACCTGAATCGTGATCAGAAACATGCTGCTCAACAGCATTGCCATTGCTCCCGAGATTGTTTTCTTCCAGTATCACCTTTCCATCAGGTTGACTGGCAGATAGAGCCTTTAACTCCTCCTCTTCCTGTTGTTTCCTCTTCTCCTCTTCCTCGGCCCTCTTTTTGGCTTCAGCAATCTCCTCCTCTTCTTTTAAACTATCAGCAATGTCTTCCTCCCTTTCCCTTTGTCTCCTCCTCCTTTCCTCATCACTGCTCCTATGTTTCCTCTTCTTGCTATAACCACCATCAATTTCACGCTCCTGCGCTATTATTTCCTCTTTGCGCACTTTCGCTCTTTCCTTCTCCCTCTCCTTTTCTCGCTGCCGCCAGTGTTCTTTCTCTTTTTCTCTGGATTCCCACTCCTTTTCACGTGCCTTACACCTGCGCTCATCATCTCGAAGTCTATATTCTCTTTCCTTCTCTCGCTTAGCACGTTCCTGCTCACGTTCTCTCTCATACCTCTCTAGTTCCCTTTCTTTTTCACGCTTCAAATCTCGATCACGGTCTCTGCCTCTCCTCTCATGCCTTCTATCACGATCTGGAGAGTTAGTCTCAGGCCTTTCTTGCTCACCTGAGGGTTTCCTTTCAGCAGTCATCTCCTTCTCATTTTTGTCTTCTGCAACCTCTGCAAAATGATTTAATAATCAAAGACTCATTAAAAATTAGAAGTGCATACACAAGATAGCATACACCATGATCAATAATATCAACTATATTACCTTTTCCATCAACATCCATAATATCCCCTTCTTTTGAAAGAGCTGTGCCTTCTATGTTGGAGGGAGAAGAACCCCCAGCAGCAGGTAGAGCAGGTGGAGGAGGAGGCAATGGTTTGTTTCTCAACCTCTCCTCTATCATGCCTGTCAGCTTTTCTGAAGCCTCTCTATCAGCTTGACGATCTTCATCAGTTACAAGACCGAAGCTGGAAGCATCGTTGTTCTCTTTATCTTTGGCTTCAGCGCCATCTTCTTTCACAGGCTTTGGAAATTCCATGGTGGACTTCAGAGCTTCTGTCTTTGTATCACCAGATAGACCTACTTCCTCCGTCTTAACATGTTCAGATTCAGTTCCGGTGCCATCTTCCTTGACACTCTTCAGGCTCTCCGCTTTCTTTTCAACAAACTGCTCTAAATAGTCTCTAGTTGCTTGATTAACATTCAACTGAAAGGAGAATACAGTCAGCAAACAGGGTCATATGGAAAATGTTTGTATAGTATATTTCATAGGTAAAGGTCCTTAGATTAACACACTATAACTCATGGAGAAAATGTTTACAAGCTCGCCCAACCCCTCAATGATGAAATCCACCCTCCAACTAAGGCTGTTTTAATATGTACTAGACTTAGAGGCACAAACTTAGGCTGTCAAAATCTGTACTGAACTTAAAAGCACCAGTTTAAGGAGAATTATATGAGTTTTATTTTCTAAATGTACAAATAAATTAGGGAGTAATCTTCTCTAGAAAGAAAAAATCCAGAGATTAAAGTCATACCATTAACTCCTGTCCGTCAAGATTAAATTTACTGAGTAGCCGTAGTGCACGGAGAACCCCTTCAGCAGACTCAAATTCACAAAATCCGAAACCCTTATAGGTTCCATCAGTAGGATTTTGGGGGCGTTTCCAACTCTTGACAGGCCCACATAGCTTAAATAAATAGATTAACGTTAGAACATAATTCAATAAGAACAAAAGGGGGGGAAATTAAGGGAAAAGATGCAGCCAATAAATTCGACTCACTTGCAAAAGGCTGAGAATGAAATCATTTTCCACCGATGTTGCAATCTTCCCAACATAAACTGTGGTCTGTTTCTCAGCCGCAGCATTTGGAACAGGTGGGCGAGCAATCAGAGGAACTACGGGAGGGCGAAGCCCAGCAACGGGAGGCCGTATCAGTGGAGGTATGACACCAGCTGGGCGTGGAGGTGGAGGATATGGTCTATAAATCGGCACGTATGGAGTGGGGTAACGCAGAATTCCTGCACCAATCAACAAAGCATCTATGCAAATCAATTAGATTAGGTTTAAAGAAGCATCAATAATTAAAATTATAAGCTTAAAACAAAATAAAAATAAAAACAGGAATTAAAAAATGCACAAGTATAATCAAACTCTGTTACCAAACATTACAAGCAATAAGATGGCAGCACAGGAATGACAAGACTCACCAGCTGAATAGATTACCTGAAGAAAAAAATACCACAGTGACATTTGAATTTATAATTTACAAATGTGTGAGATGGGCTTGCCTTATGCTCTCACTAGTATATGGAAGCCTTCTCAAGTTATTCCAAGCAGTAATCAAGAAAGATTACTCTAAGGATTCACCAATCTTAGGTATAAGAACCGTTATCAACCTTAGTGAAACAGAATTTAAAATTCAGAAAAGGAAAGCCAAATCATACAAATGGAGAGATTGGTGATACCTTGGTATCCAAATGCAAGTAGCACTCAGTTGTTAACATGGTCTGCTGGCGGGAATTCGTGGATCAAAATCCCAAGAAAAGAAACAAAAAAAAAATCTACATAGACTAGCAGAGCAAAGAGAGAAAAACAAAACACGTGTAGTTATCTCTCAATTTTCCAATTCCATCCACATCTACGAATTAAAGTCCGAGATTTAACTAAATCAAAAGAAACCAATCAAATGCAATCGTACCAAAGACGTAGATGGAGATTGGGTAGTCAACACTCTAAAGAACTGGAATTGAAGCCTTTCCCACCGTGTAATCATTCAAGAAAACTGTAGTAGGAGAAAACACTCGTCATCGGTACCCCTCTCCAAACTAACAACAGCCCCATTCCCAGTCTTCTCACTCAACAAATAACAACAATCCCCATTTCCAGTTACAAACTAAAGTTCATTTCTTCTCATTTTGCTCCTTAACACATTCCAATTCACTAAATCATTCGCATATACTCCGTACAAAATCAAACCAAACAATTGAAAACAGTTTAATTAAGTTACATGAAGAAAAAAAAAGGAATGCAGTCAATCATGAGAAAAAGAACCCACCGGGGGGAGGAACGGAGCCCTGGGGCATTCCCGGGTAACCATTAGGCATAGGAGCGTAGAGAGGCCTCATCGGCTGGCCATACGGCGGCAGCGGCGCTTGAACCTGCCCCGTCGCAGGCATCATAACACCCGGCGGCGGAACACCCACGGGAGCAACCGGAGCCTGGTAACTCATCGCCGGAGGCAAGCTAGGGTTCGGAGCAAGAGTCGAGTACTGCATGACAGGCCGAAAAGAGGCATACGGCTGCATCATCGGCGGCGCGACGGCAGCAGGACTAACGTTCATCGGAGGCGGCGGCGGCGGCGGGGGGGTGGGGGATAGCTTCAGATCGAGCTGCGGAGCGTTCTGATTGTTCCCTTGTCCCAAGGGATTGGAATTGATTTCCGCCATTGTTGTTGAAGCAGGGGGGTTATGCGGAGTTGCAGGCGATTGCTCAGCCATGGAGATTTCTAACAGAGATCCGATGGTGATCAAATGAATCGAATTTCTCACACAGTGAATTATAGGGATTGGAAAGCCATCAGAGGTTTCGATGATTTGCTGAGAGCTTTCAGTAGTACGAGAACTCAAGTAGAACAAACCGGTGTTTATATAAGGCGATAGACAAGGGCCAGATATGCAACTCTAGGTACTAGGTAGTAATTAACCCTATCTATCTCTTCTACCCAAAAACTACATTAACCATATGTGCCATTGAGATTTTGACCCATTGGTAGTAAATATTGAATTGAGTCCAATATTGAATTAACCATATTGATTTTGACCCTATTAGGTGAATATCTAGGGTTTTGTTTTGTACTTCTATCAGCATGTAAGATGTGTGTGCAAATCTATGTTCAGGTACTAAGAGATTAAGGTTTTGATAGGTAGTGCTGTCGGTCTGATTTCAGTTTACAGTCTGCGAGATTGACGTTTTGATGGACAAAGTTGTCGTTCTGATTTCAGTTTATAGTTTGCGCGGATTTAAAGTGAAATCGCAATAATGTTTAAATGTTCAGTTTATAGTTTATGCTTTTGACTATATTTAAAGCTTAGGCACGAACTTTCAATTCAGATGAACATAATTTATAAGTCCTGGTTTAAAGATTTAAGAGATTAAAGTTTGGTTGAGTGATTCTGTCGGTCTAGTTATATCTTAAAGTTTATGCGTGAACTTTAAATTAAAGTTGCAATAAATTTGAAATTTTGGTAATTATAACGGTCCTCGACTCTCCTTTACATGTTCAATTGTATTTAAAAGTTTCAGCGCGAAATTCGAATTCAGATTGTAAGAATTAAAGTCTACGTCGCTCCATACTAAATTTCATATTTTGCCATATTAATTCACATCCCATATGACAGTTTTATATAATATTATCTTACAGTCATATTGAGATCAACTTGAGGTCTGCCCAATGTCGAGTATGTTATGTCACATGCATTATACATGACAAATTTGGGGGTAAAATAGTCTTTTCATATTTTTTACCTTCATGAACTATGGTCGATGAATTATTTTTGATTGTTCTACTTTGATCGCTCCATTTTTTCAACCACTTCTGGCAATCAAACTAGTGAATGAGGCAAGTTGACCCTATCTTTTGTCCGTTAAATCAGCTAAGTTTCATCTAAATGCATTTGAAGTGACATTTAAAAGGATGTTTTAGTCTTGTTTAACAGATTAAATCAGTTTATTAAAGGATTATCATCTCACTATTGCCAAGGTACTCCACTGAAACGGGCAACAATGTGTAGGGATGGGCATCGGTTCGATTTAATCAATTTTTGGTTTATTCGGTTCGGGTTCTTAGGTTTTGCCCCCTAAAAAACCCAAAATTGGAATCGACCCGAATAACCCAAATAACTTGAATCATCCGAACCGAATTTGAAATTCGGTTTTGGTTTGAAATTGAATTCAACTCGAATAAATCGAATTGATTGTAATTTTTTTAAAATAATTACTTAAATCGTATAACTTAATTTAAAATTAAATAAAAATATGTAAACTAATTTCTACATCATCAAAATCAAGTTTTCAAAATAAAAATCTAACATATACAATACAAATTCAACCTTAATAATTTTAACATTACATTTAACATTAAAGAAAAATAGTTCATTTTTAATATTTATCTTCAAAGCGTTCACATTCTTTGAGTATTCAAACACTCCACATTCACATTCACATTCAAACACTCCACAAATTTACTTAGGGTAAATTGTGTTATTTATTTATTTCTCCAAACTTACTTAGGGTTTAGAGTTTGGGGATAATTTTTTGAATATAAAGATTGGTCCTCCAACTTAAATTTATTTTTTTGGTAATATTTAATTATTATTATATATATAATTTAATTAATTAATCATAATTCGTTATTCGATTCACATTTCGGTTTGAGTTTTAATATCAAAACCGATCCAAAAACCATTTTCAAAATTCGGTTTATTCAATTCGGATATCCGGAAATTGTATATTAAATTTGTTTCGAATTATTCAAATTTGGACAATGTTTAATTTTCATATTTATTTTCCCACCCTTAACCATGTGATTTCGAATATAGCGCTTCATGACTTTATATCTACCAAAACTCTAAAAGTAGTTTTTTTTTTTTTTAAACAAATTCATGTGTATGTAAAATGTTGTGCGTGTGTATGTAAAACTTCTAGCTTTACATTTGACATAATCTCTTGAATTTTATTATTTTAAATTTACTTTCATTCTGTTTAATATTTTTGTTTTCAAGCAATATGTTTTAAACATTATTATGGTGTTTTAAACATTGATATTAATGTTTCACTTTTTCAAATATTATATTCTCATTTAAAGTTTGCCTTAATGTTTCATTATTGTAAGTTAGTGTTTTATATCTCTATGTTTATTTTTTTACTTTTTGGGAGAAACCCAAAAATGGCCCAAATTGGTTTGGGATATATACCAATATAACTCTCCCTAATTGAGTAAATACCAATATAACTCTTAGATAACTTTAGTGCAAAAATAACTCTAACTAGTTAATGAAAGTGTCAATATAACCCTAAGACATCATTTCCAGCAATGACCGGCATTGCACGCACATAAAATAACTAAAATGTCATTTAACCTAAAATTATAAGTGTTAGGAAAATTTTACCCTCGAACCACCGCCCCGCCTCCACCTTGCCACCACCACCAACTCCTTCCGTCAGCCCCAACACCACCACCTTCGCCCAGTTCCCGTCACCTCACCCACCCCCTCACGAGCCAACGGTAACCCATTACAAAAGGCAGTGGCAAAAAATTTACAGACCCAAATCTAAAATTCCAACCCCTCCCCTGTAGAACCACCCGTCCCTCGCCGCCTGTGGCGGCGACCCACAACGACGATGACGCCCCTCTAATCGATGCCAGCCAGCCAACCCTCGCCACCACCTCACCCTAATCGACGTCGGCTCCCACCTTCACCACTCCAAATCTCGAAACCCTAATCGACGCTCCTAGCCTTCAAATTGATGCCCAGCTCGTGTTGCGAAGGGGTGGCAGTGCTCGTCTTGCGAATGGGTGGCGGCACTTGTAGCTCAACCGTGTTTGACATGATGGGTGGCTGCGCTCGGACACAAAAGGATGGCGGCCACAACCGGCAGATTTATGCTTTGTCGCGGAGCAGAGAAACTCCATGCTCGTCAGTTTTTTGGGCGTCGATGGGTAAATTGCATTTATCCGGGCAGAGAAACTCTTTGAAACCCTATGCTCATCAATTACATTTATTCGGGGGAGAAGAATCCGACAGAGAAAGAAGAAAGAAATGGGAGAAGAATAGAGGAAGGGAGAAGAAAGAAAAGAAGAAGAAGATAAAACTCCCTCTGTCCCAGTTCAAGCTGCACACTTTTTGATCAACTTTCTCATACAATGTTTGACCAACGATAACTTTATTTATGTATAATAATGGTATTTTAAAATTTGATGTTTAGAAAATACATCATGCAGGGAATCCAATGATATCTCACATAGTGATATTTGTATCTATATACTGGTTAAAATTTATGGTCAAATGTGTCTTGAGAAAGTTGACCAAAAAGTGTGCAGCTTGAACTGAGACAGAGGGAGGAGTATAAATGTAATTTTCATCTTTTTTATAGATAAAAAAGGGGTAAAATGGTCATTTTTATTGAATTTCGGCATACATCTACTGGAATGGGTACGTTTGCACTTATACTAATTATCTAGGGTTATATTTGCACTTTCAATTATGAAAATGTTATATTGGCACTTATGTGAACTAGATATGGTTATAAAAGCATTTTTATCAATTGTTTTTGAACATGAAGAAATAACCTTGAAATGCTTTGAAAGAGAAGAACAACTCTAAGTATTCGTTGAAAGTGTTAAAACATCCCAATTTACCCCAGATTGGCTAACTGGGCAAATTCCAGAATTGATCATCCCAAAAATGATCAGTTTAGAAGTCTGCTCACCGTCAGAATCTAAAAATAATTCTAGGATTATAACAACAATTAATTTTAATTTCTAGAACTACATGGGTACTTATTTTAAAATTTGAGGTTGGATCAGAAATTTTAAACAATAATAGCATCAAACTCTTTCGTTTTCACAACAAAGTCATGCAAATTCATCATTGGAAGCCAAAGATTCGGGGATGTTTTTGGCACGGACTTTTAGGAGGGAGTATTTTATTGCCCAGAAAACGTGATTTCAAGGGGTAAAAAGGTGAGGACGCCATCTGCTCTCTAATGGCTACCTTCTCCACCACATATTCACAAGGCTCGACGATTGTGAGCTCTGCTTTCTTACAGAAAACACAGAAATAACAAGATGCCTTAGAACCCATTTGTATTGGAAAATTTCGAAACGGATAGTTGATTGAAGTAGCAAAATCTACAATCACCTTGTATATGTACACAACAACTTGCACCTACAATGTACAATGCTATTCTCCATTTCTTTCTTTTGACTCATTCATTTGTATGATGATCATGTTTTATCTATTTTCTTCTAGCCTAAGGCCTAAATTATCCACCTCTTAAAAGGGTTGCAAGGAATCCAATTATAAGACACAACATCCTTAAAATCCTAACCAGAAGGTAGATCAGAATGCGCATTATAGCCCTAAAAGTACAATTAAAGAGAACATCCAAAGCGCTGTGAAGTTTTTCTGATCACTGGATTTTCAAGACTCAGCTCTCTGGATCCTTTCTACGCTTGCTGGCTCGGGTCCTTGGTTTCTCACTGGAATCTGAA
>JAULKM010000013.1:2074721-2093720 GCA_032355605.1 Rubia tinctorum
GGTAAAGAGAATGAGTTGTAGTGAAACTGTATCCCTATAATATCTACTAAAAATATACTGAGATATTCTACGTATCTCCTATCCTAACATTCTATATCTAAATCCAGTGACCAGGTACTGAAAATAAGTATATCCCGACTTGATATTCATATCTAATTGTATGACTTGATATTGACAGTAGCTTTGATTATGTTTTTATCACCGTTTTGTACCGTAAATTTAAAAATATCTATTTTTTTGTTTATATATGGGAAGAGTGTTTCTAGTTAAAATCGAAATGAAACTTAATTTTTGTTGAAAGATTTTTGTAACATAAATGTTAAAATATCTATGTGTTAAAGTGTGAATCCAAGAATGAACAGTAATTTTTTCGTGGTCCTAAATTCATATTTTTCCTCATTTTTTCTCCTCCTTCCCATTTCTTCCAAGACGTGCAATCGTGTATGTTCATTCTTCTCCATCACTTAACGCGTGTCCTCTACTTCATTCCATCTTTATATGTGGCGATCTGCATGTCATCTAAAACTTTTTGATTACCCTGATCTTCTCCTCCCTGGCTTGCACACTGAGTTTTAAAGAGCGCAAAGTGTAGTGAATCGCTAACGTTAAAATTTTTCTAACCGTGAAGCGCTGAGTGCAAGCAATCGCTTTTCAGGGAAAAGCGCATGTGAAACATGAACGGTGATTATTTCATTCAAGACAACATAGAACTTGGAATAATAACACATAATCATAAAAGATAAATAAAACTTTCAAAACAATACCAAATTTAAAGTTTTAATGATGGTAAGAAGAACTAAACGACTAAGATCGAAAGATTTTTAAATTATTATGAAATCATTTAAGGCTCTAATCCTTAGTCATCGGAAAAATCATCATCGTCTTCACCAGAAGTATCCCTATGGACCCCATCTTCATCCCTAAACTCCATGTCATGTTCTATATTATTTCTCATATCTCCCTTGATCTCTTCTTCATCTACAACCACATGAAAATAAACACATAAACAACAAAATCTCATCACCATGAAATCAGCCCCGAACTTAAATTGATTTAAAAACTCTATCTGGAGAAAAAAAGGACAACTCATACTTAAACTAAAGCAAACACAATATATTTTGAGAAAAACAAACCAGCCCATACATAAAAACTGAAACATACAGTTTGCATAAGATTTTTTCTTGAAAAAAATGTATTTTGAGAAAACGGGAGCAGAGAGGAGAAGAAGAAGGAAGATTGTGTACCTCATATATGGCCGTTTGCCATTGTTTTTTGATAAAACAGGAGCAGAGAGGAAGAGGATGAAGATGAGGCCGTACAATGAAGGAAGTGAAGAGGAGGCCGCGGTCGGTGAAGACTGGAGCCATTTCTTTATTTTTGTTAATGACTAAATTATTTTTTTGTCCCCGCCATAACATCTCTTACCATATTTTGGTCCGCGAGAGCAAAACCACATTTTTTTAGTACCCCACAAATCCAAAGTGTTTCGGTTCCCAAAACTAGATTTTGGGTGTCTTTAAGGTAAACTATATTATTTTTTGGTCCCTAACATAGCATAATATATCATCTTTTGGTCCCCGAAAATCACCTGGAATCTGATTTTGGGGACCAAAATTTTCATTTTAAATTTGTGGGGTACTAAAAACGTGGTTTTGCTCTCAAGGACTAAAAGATAGTAAAATGTATTATGTTGAGGACAAAAAAATAATTTATTCTTCGTTAAATTTCCTAAAGTATTTAAACCCTAAAACTACTCTATTTCAGTCCAAACTCATTTCAGCTCAAGTTACAAAAAAGAAAAGAAAATAAAGAAACCCCGTTTCAGCCCTAATCAAAAGAGCGCTTTTCTTAGCGTTTCGCCGAAAGCGAACAAAAGCGCACGCTTTTCGTGAGAGTCTGCGAAACCCGCACAACACTTTTTAGCGCTTGAGCTCGTTTTTTAAAACCCAGTTTACATATGGTTTTATTCTCAGATTGTTGGGTTTCTATCGTTGCACAATTTTACAAGGTAATTTCATGGTTTTCCTAACCAAAATTACCCGTCTTTGTCATCACCGTTGGTCTGTTTTCTTTAATTTTTTTGTTGTGCTTTTAATTTCTTAGCCGAAATTGAGTCAGGATGAATGTGATTTTTGGCTTTTCTGCGGGTTCATATTGTTGATATGTTGTTCTCCTTCACCCTATGGGAGTTTGATTAGTGAACGCAAGGTATTTGTTGAATTGCCTGAGTTGTTTTTTCCAATTGTTTTCTCCTTGTTTTCAATGTCAAGTTTAAAATGGACAAGTAAGTGAATAAGCTTAGTAAGTATTTTTTTTGGATTTTCCTTCTTTGTTTTTACATTCGTAGTCAGTTGTTTGATATGAAGGGTGAATTGGTTTAGAATTTGTTTTGTTTAAATTTATTTCATTCATAGTGGATGCATGTATGAAATGATGGCTTTTAATGATAGTATGATCAATTGCCATCATTGACGGTATGTTAGGGTTTTAGGGAATTCGGGGATTTGTTTAATTAGCTAGCTGGTTGATTGCGGCGGTAAGTTTGTTGTAGATGGGATTGATGTCCAACTGATTTAAGGTGGTTAATCGGTTATGGGGATAGAAGGGAGAAGAAGAGAGCAGAAAACTTATCGGATTTCATGTGGGTAAATTCTGATCAAAACTTTCTTTCTCATCTCCAATTTCAAAATGTACGTACAAAAATGAAAATTAAGAATTTAAATGCACAAATTACTGGATCGTTTGACAATTCCGTCGTCATCATATTTCAAATTATCAAGTTTGAGCTTACCAGCTTCAATGTTGCTCTCCATTTTAGTTTTTTTCTCTTCTGAATATAAACTTCCGCGCTCTATTTTTTTGCATTCTATTTATACTTCTGTAGTATCAGTAGTGTGAACCTGAATATGTTGAATCTGTACAGTAAATATGAGTCATCGGATGACATTTGTTACTCAATGACCAAATATGATTATTCATCTGAAGACCATGGTTTCGTCCAGGTACAAACTTTTTCCTAAGGAAAGAAACCTGCTTTATTGCTTTCTAATACTGCTTTAGGTGTGAACAATGTTTTGAATTGTGGTTTGGTTGTTGGTGCAGGAGGCTGAGCTGTTGAGAGAATATGCCTACAAATGCAGGAGGTGACGATAGGGAACTACAACGATTTTATCTCCGCAGCTGATGCATGTGTTCGGTTAAAGTGGAAGTTTCTTCAATTGACACACACCTTGATTCCTTGATAATTCTAACATCTAAATTTTGATTTAGTTAAATTCTAGGCAGACTTTGCGCCTTGCTGTTCAATTTTATTTATATCGACTGGCAAATGCGATCATTTTGGTTGATCTTGAGGGACAATGGTGTTGTAATTTAGTATCATGTTGTTTGAATTACAATATGAGAAGATCTTACTGGATTCTGAAGTTATTATTTCGATTGCTGAATTGCTAATGTCATTGGAGGGGAGTACGCATAAGGTGCATTTTGAGGTTTTCGGTGAATAAATCTGATTTTGAGATATCAGTGATATTGACCCATTAGACAGAACTATCCTTTGGCTAAAATCTTTATGATTTTTAAAGTGAATTGTGCCTGAAAAGTAGAAAAGAGCGAGGTACATTCCCTCTTAAAAGAGACTTCCGTGGTATTAACAATAACGTATTGTTGTGCGGAATACCCGAGAAAGAACAAACGAAGAAAATAAAGCGAAAGACAAAACACCGAGAATTTACGTGGTTCACCAATTGACTACATCCACGGCCGACCAAAATTGGATTCCACTGGAGAGAAAAGACCAGAATTATAGATTTCCTACTCTCTACCAATCATATATCTTAGGGTTACAATAAAAGGACGAGACACTATATATATAGCCCTCTTCACCTTAAAGTCTAGCGGGTTTGGGCCAAAAACCGCTTTGGCCCAAACCAGAACAGAAGACAGAATGTCAATAACAGCCCAAACAAAAGACAAGCGAGACCCCCCGTACCAACCTGTCGAAGCGGCTAATACATATTTAAGTCATGCCAACACGTATAATGTTTTTCGTCCTTCTTTCACTGTTTAATTTCGTAGTCGTAAAAAGTTTTCCTTTTCCTCCTCCACCTCTACTTACACATCCTCGTGCATGTTCTTCCCTCGCTTACTGGAAAGGACGCTCGCTTTTGATCCTAAAGGCCGTCTTAATGCAGAAGAGGTACGGGCATGCTATTTTGTGTACTTTATCTATGGAGTTTTGATTACTGCCATTTTTTATTTTTTATTTTTGCTATTTTGCGTCTTTCATCTACCCGAAATATAGATTGGTAGTTTCTTTATTCTGTATTTTCTCCTTCCCAGTGATGTTGATAAAATCAAGCAGCAGTTTACTTATTTTAACTAACACGGAACAAGCTATTTTTTTGCTCGAAGTTGGTTCCCCGGTTACGCTTTCCTCGGACTTTGACAGACAGACTACTTCAGATCCGTTCCTTATTAATTTCAGTGGCTTATCAAATGTATGCTTAGTTATTCAGGTTGCTCGCTTCTCCCTACTGTACACCTTTGAAGTGACCAAATTATTTTGTTTTCTATTTGGTCGCGATGGACATGTTCCTACCATTGGTTTCCCATTACCAGCAGTGTCAGGTGGAGCCTTTTGATTTGTTCATTAGTGGCTCGAATAATGCGACAGATGAGGAAGACGATTCTGATTCAAGTGGAACTGAGGATGACAAATCATCGTCCTAAGACGAGCCAACAACTGAAGATTTAAAAAAAAAAAAAAAAAACTGCTAGGAAAGAAAACAGAGTAACTGCTTATGATTACTTAGATATATGTCTTTGAAGTCTTTCATTATCTGACGAGGATTTTTTTTAACCTTATATAAAAGGATGGATTCAGAAGTTGTAAACTTGATTAAAAATAGTTCTGCCTCTGTTACATTTCAACCTGTTATTTAACTATTTATTTAGTCAAAACTTCTCGACTTTGACCATAAAATTGAATTGGTGTATAAGCATAAATACTATACTATTGTATGATACCTTATTAAATTCGTTATTTCAAAATTTAAAATTTTCATAAGTTTTAATTATCCTTAATGAAAAATATTAAGGATCAAACATTTTTTAAATCAACTATTGAAAGTCAAAGTGTGCAGCTTGAAATGAGACAGAGCTATTTTAACTATTTGCTCCCATCATAATAAGAGAGAAGTGTTTTTTAGCCCTACACAATTGACATGAGTGTGTTAATATAACCATCCACCGTTCGAAAGTGCCTATGATAATCAGTTATAATACAAAAGTACCCATTTCTAAAATTTTGCTCGAAATTATATAAATTTACTATTTTACCCTTCTTAACCATAAAAAGAAAACAAAAAATGTGAAATGACTTTAATGCCCTTAAACCCGAACTTTCTCTTCTTCCTTTCTCCGCCATTCTTTCTTCTCCGCTCCGCTACCCAAGATTCGTCGAGACGAGGGATGGCACTAGGATTTCGGTGGTCGGTGGTGGGCGGGACGAGAGGTGGTGCTAGGATTTCAGTGGTGGCAGGATAAGGTGGGGTGGTTGGCTGGCAGGATGAGGAGGTGGCCTGGGGGTTGGGGTGGGTAGGTTGTGGAGAAAGTGCAGGTAGCGGTCGGGTGGAGGTGGCATGACGGCGACCTGGAAACGGTTCAGTGGAGGCCTCGGGAAAAAATGGTCCAAACAATTTTAGGTTTTAGGTCAAAGGACATTTTAGTCATTTTATGTACGGTCAATGTTGACGCTGTCAAGGTCAACGCCATAAATAGTGTCTTAGGGTTATATTGACACTTCATCAACTAGTTAAGGTTGTTTTGTTGTTTCAATTATATGAGGTTTATGTTACTCCCTCTGTCTCAATTCTATTTGCATTCTTGCTTCTTTTTTTACGTTATTCTCTATCAAAGTTTGACCACATATTTGAATAGGTTTATGAACAATATTTTCATATATAATATTGTTCAATTCGTTGTAACAAGTAATTTTTAAATATCCAACTTTTTATTTGTCATTATTATACGTTGGTAAAGATATTAACGATCAAACGTGTTTCTTGAACAGGGTGATAATGATTGATGTGCAAATAGAGTTGGGACGGAGGGAGTAACATTTACTCAAGCATATAGAGTTACAGTACTCCCTCTATCCCACCATTATTGACATGTTTACTTCTTCCAAGTTAAACTTGATAAACTATGACCATAAATATAAATTAATATATCTAAAATAAAAAATATCACGTGAGACATTATTAGATTTATCTTTATATCTATTTTCTAAATATCAAATTTTTATGTGGAATTATTATATATTGCTTTCAATGATAAAAAAAAAGTAAATATACATTTAATGGCAGGACGAAGTGAGTGTTTATTGCCCAAAGAACAATAATACAGAAAACGTCAAACCACGACAAAGAAACAATCAACATTACGTTTTCTTCTACCAAATCTTCAACCTACTTTATCATCATCATCAAACTCGCCTTTTATTTTAAGGAATTGTACATTTTTCTTACAGCCAAGCTGGATTTTTTATCGGAGTAACAACTGCCTTCACCTGCAAGTAATTCTTGAGACTGTATTCGCCCTTTTCTCGTCCTTGCCCGCTCATCTTGTACCCTCCGAAAGGGATTGCAGCGTCGAATGTATCGAAGCAGTTTATCCACACCGTTCCGACCCTTAGCGCTCTCATCAACGTGTTGGCCGTGTCGATATTCTGTGTAAACACGCCTGCTGCAAGACCATACGTGCTAGCGTTCGCTCTCCTTATCACTTCGTCGAGATCCCTGAAACTCACGCGAAGATTTGTCAGAAACTGTAACAACTGTACACGTGATGCATCGTGAGCTACATTGTCGAAACTCACTTGTATTTTAAGATAGCCTGGACTGGCCCGAAAATCTCATCTTTCGCAATCAACATGCTGTCCTGCAACTCACAATGATCGATAATGTCATAAAATGTAGCGATTAATTTAGCGCGAAAAATGTGCCTTCTAACATGGTTTACCTTTACATTGGAGAAGACGGTGGGCTTAATGTAGTACCCATTTTCGCCTAATTGATCGCCTCCTGTTTCGAGGGTGGCTCCACTGTCTTGTCCTGATCTGATGTATCTTAGGATCTTCTGAAACTGTTCTGAATCAATCTGTGTAAGGAAAATAAAACCTGGTTTCTTTTTCCAGCAAAAAAGAAATCAGAATGTAGCATAAAATGTGCTTGATCACTTCCAAGATATACCTGAGGACCTTGTTCCATTCCCGGCTTGAATGGATCTCCAACGCTGCGTTTCACTGCACGCGCTGTGGCTTTTGCCACAAACTCATCGTAAACACGTTCGTGGACAAATGTCCGCGAACCAGCACAACAACATTGTCCCTGATATGAAAATTTTCAATATATTAAACTTGAGAGTTTACAATCATGTCGTTAAAGAACAGATAGGGGATAGATACGTTACCTGGTTGAAGAACAGAGCGAAATGAGCTAGCTCAACGGTGGTGTCTATATTAGCATTCTCACAGACGATGAAAGGGGATTTTCCTCCAAGTTCCAAAGTCACATGCTTGAGGTTGCTTTTAGCAGACAATTCAAGAACAATCTTTCCAGTTTCTGTTGATCCCGTGAAAGCAAGCTGAACCAGAAAAGGATGTCCTCGATAAAAACTTAGAAATGCTTACAAGTACAATGTTTCAAATGTGACGCAAAATGCAAGACCTTATCCACATCCATATGCCGGTAGAGCACTGCACCTGCTGTTGGACCAAAGCCTGATACCACGTTCAAAACACCGGTAGGTAGCCCTACCTATACAATCAGTCACAAAAAAGAGCCATCATAACTTTATCAAGAAATTCTTATGCCTAGTTTCACTCATAATCAAGTTCTTTGAGTTACCTCATGGAATAGCTTGGTTACATAAAGGGCTGAGAGTGGCGTCTGTTTTGCCGTCTTAAGAACAATCGTATTGCCGGTGGCTAATGCAGGTCCAACCTTCCAAGCAAACATCAAAAGAGGGAAATTCCATGGAATAATCTGGCCGGCAACCCCAATTGGTTCGTGCAGAGTTTGAACGTGATATGCACCATCAGCGGGAACGGTCATCCCATGAATCTTATCAGCCCAACCTGAAGAGCTAACACAATGGATTACAGAAACTCCAAACACCAAGAATGCGTTCAAAAAATCTTTCTTTGAGTCCATCTTTAACATACCGGCATAATAGCGCATCAGGCGCACGAACATTGGAACTTCGACGTTAGCTGCTTGCTCATATGGTTTGCCATTGTCCCAAGTCTCTAGTGCTGCAAGTTCATCATTGTGCTTTTCGACTAAATCAGCAAAACGCAACATTATCCTTTGCCTTTCCTAAATACGATAGATAATAAAAAACAATTAGTAACACACTTTGAAATGGAAACTGTTAAAGGATAAAACAGAGATGGAAAGCATTAAATAGTTACATAAGCAGTCATTTTAGGCCATGGCCCTTCATCAAAAGCCTTCCGAGCTGCAGAAACTGCTCGGTTGATATCCTCCGCATCACCTTCAGCAACATGCGCAATCACCTCGCCCGTCCTAGGGTCCAGCGTTGGAAAAGTCTTACCTGATTCATCAAGCCAAACAAAAACACAAAATGGCATAAGCTCATCTAAACTAAACGAGATCCTAATCAAACCAGAAAAAAATAGGAAACCATTTCCAAGAGAAATCCAAGAACCCTTACCAGAAGCTGCATCAACAAATCGACCATTGATAAGAAGCTGAGTGTGCTCCACCGTGACAGGCGGCTTGATCGGTTCTTCAAGAGCAGCTGCAGTGCTGAACCGATGAATCCCTCCATTGGGATAAGAAACTTTTCCTGAAACACAAAAGATCAAGAATCCAATCAACACAGCAAACCACAAGCCAATCCTCACATTACAAGAAAACAAAAATATGTCCATATTCAACACAGGTATCAATCACAATACATAACCACCAAAAGGGTTCAAAAATCCAACTATTCAATAACATAAAAATACAATCTTGCATATCATATAAGTATCCATTCAACACGATAGATCACAAGCCAATCCTCACATTACAAGAAAACAAAAGGATGGCCCTATTCAACTCAGCTATCAATCAACAAGCACAACCAGCAAAAGGGTTCAAAACTCCAACAATTCAATAGCATAAAAATACAATCCTGCACATCATATAAACATCATACAAATATCCTAATCTCCATGTTGAAGAAAACAGATCAAGATTCAGATTACAGCAACACTGAGCAAACCAAACAACAAGTCCATCAGCTTCATCAAACAACAACAAAGAAAGTGCATATTATGATACCTTTGGGAAGAGAAGAAGTGAGAGAGCGAGCTAGAAGCGATGAAATCCTCCGAGCAGCCATTGAAAATCTTTGGTACTTCTGTTATTTGGCTTTTTATCAGAGTATACACTCTACTTTACCGTCCCCTCGAAGTAGGGAGTGTGTATTTGGGATTTCTTTGGGATTGGGAAAGCAAATAACAAGGAGATGAGGGATTGGAAATGCAAAATATGGGAGTTGAAGAACGGATAGGAACGGGATGAATCGCCATAACATATCCATGAAAATGGCATTTTTAGAGGTGTTCTAGTTGCGGAGAAAAGCCAATATTGGTGACACGTACTTTTTGTCACCTTTCTTGATTTTGTATCATCGCATCGCAGCCGTTGATTTGTTCTTATTTTCTAGGCTTCCTTTTTTCTGGGGACTTTCTTGATCTGCATTTATTGCACTTTTTCGATTTCCACAAGAAATTATGTGAGATCACTGTATTTTAATTGAGTTCAATTTATTTTATTTTATGTCCTTAATTTAAGTTAACTTAAGATTTGCTTTTAAGTTTATATGTATTTAAATTTAGATTTCGTATCTTGAAAGACAGTCTTTCCATAAGTCATGAATAGACCAAGGTTTAAAGTGTAAATTAGAAGAAATTAAGCAATAATTTTCGACTTGCATTAATCGGACCATAAAATTTATAATTACTACACGTTGGCAGAATAAATTTTTAATATTGCAACTAAAATCTTTTACCTTTTTACTGTTTCAATTAGACCCGTCTTTCCATAAACCAATAGAAATACTGTTTTTTCAAGACTTTGCCTTAAATTTATTTTATTGTATAAATTAATAAATTTAAGAGTCTCTCTCTTGAAAGATGGTCTTTCCATGTCATGGAAAGACCAAGGTTTAAAATACAAATTAGAATAAATGAAGATAAAATTTTCGGGTTGCATGAATTGGGTTATAAACTTTATAACTATTACACGTTGCATAATATTTTTTAATATGCAACTAACACCTTTTATCTTTTGTTATTCTAGTTAAATCTCGTTTTTTCATAAATCTATGGAAAAACGATTTTACCAAGACTTTGCCTAAATTTAAGTGCATAGTACAATTTCGTTTAGTACAATTTCGGAGTAGTAGATTTGATGTTATTTGGTTTAATTTAATTTAATTTATTATTTTATTTTATTTTATATTTAATTTTAGTTTAGTGTTATCAATTCAATTAAGGCAAAGTCTGGAAAAATACCGTGCTTCCATGGACATATGAAAAAATGAGATTGAAAAATTATAGAAAAGTAAAAAAAATTAGCTGCAGTATTAAAAATTTACTATGCAACGTGTAGTAGTTACAAGTTAATGACCCGATTATTGCAATCCAAAATTTTTATTTTGATTTCTTATGATTTACAATTTAAACTTTAATCTTCTCATACACCATTTTTCCAGAGACAGACTCAAATTGATTCATACGATACATGAGATAAAAATGATAATGCAAAAATGATAGAAATGAAGGTCGCCCATTGTTTTAAAAAAAGAAACTATCTTTGTTTATAAGTACGGTTTCATAAAATATGAACTAATCGAACATATTAATCGAACAGATCTCATCGAACATCATCTAACCATTCCAGATTCCACTACTGGTGGCACAACTTGAAACCTGTTTCCCATGCTTTCTGGGCCAAATTTATCCTTATTTGCAATCCATCCTAATCCACAAAAATAATCAATGCATCAATTAAACTCAAGAAATGTCAATTACTAACAAAACCAGTAATTATGGATGTTTGAAATTACCTAAAGGTACATTGTATCCAAGTTGATCGAGCTGGCGATAGAGCTGACAGAGGGCAAAACGGGTAAAACACAAAGTGATGATAAAATCATTCCAAGGGTTTCCAAGAATTGAGTGTTTTCTTCTCATTTTGTTCCTATAAGTCCACGCACAAGAAAACGTTCCCAAACTCAACGTTACAATCTCCATTAGAAAGTATGCCGTTGCTCCTTCCCACCAAGCTGCATGTACAACACACACTTTGCCGTCAACTTTTTCAACGCACGTTTAACGGAAAAAATTGAATGACACGTAAATAATATTGGCATAACATGCTTATTAGATTATCTGTAATGTGTGTTTTCTAAAAACCAATTTGTTATGAGTGGTTGTTTTGCTGACTACAACTATTGGTGATCAAATATCCCTTTCTAAAGGTCGAATGAGAAGTGAGAAGTAAACTTCGATAGAGAAGTTGCATAATAAACATTCATTAATTTGATACTAGAGTATGTCTGTCAGGAAATGTAAGATGGGTCGTATGCATTTTACTATTTTAGAGACAAAAATCTACGATTTCATTGATGAAAGATTCAGCCATGCATTATACTCCCTCTGTTTTAGACTAAACTTCACATAATCCTTTTCACAATCGTCAAAAAACATGTTTGGCCGTTTATATGTTTAACTACATATAATAACGGCATATAAAATTCAACATTTGAAGCCTACTTACTACGACGAATCCAACACTATCACATATAATGATATTATTGTTTATATATTTATTCAAATACGTGGTCAGAGTTTGACAATGTTAACTGTCAAATACTAAGTGTGCAGTTTAGTCTACGACAGAGGGAGTATATAACTATTAGATTTGGTTCAATGCATGATTGAATTTTCAATTGAAAAACAGTAAAAAAAAATCATTCCTATAATCTTATATTACCTCAATCCCAACCAAGTTTTTACATGACTGAATTTTCATACCAAGTTATATTACAGTTTGGCATTTGACATTACAAAGTAATTATAGCTATACATAACGAAGCAAATTTAGAGCCACTTACGTGTGTATCCTTCGTTTAGAATCTCAGAAACTTGGCCAAACGTAAGGCATGGGCAAAAAGCTGTTATGAAACCTGCAAATTAACGAAGCCAAAAAAAATACTACCTAATTACTGCCAATTAATGATGATATCAACAACTAATTAATTCAGATAATCAATCAATATTTCCTTAAATTAACAACTGACTCACAATTCTTCGGGTCAGAAAGACATTCAAAGAGACCCGTAGACCAAGCCCGTTTCTCAACGCACGTATTATCATTCGGACCCGAACCGAATATCATCGGATACCCATAATGCGGTAGGTTCAGGTATGACGGGATGTGGAAATACGGCGTCGGCGGCATCATCGGCCGCAGATACGGCGATGGCGGCATCGCGGTGAAATCTTGGCCGGACGGCCGCCGTCGTGGCGGCGGCGGCGGTGGTGCATCTTTTGTATCATCGTGTGGTTGTGATTTTGGGCTCGCTGGGTTTTGCATTGATGGAGAATATGAAATGCAAATGTAGTACTTGGTTAAAGATCTTGCATGGTTAATGTGGGAATGATATTTCAAAGGATGAATTTTGTGTAATTATTGAATAATGTTGGTGAGGAGCTAGTGGCTTGATTGGATTATTTACTTTCTTGTTTATTTATGTTAAACGGAAAAGAGGGTTTAATTAGGTCGTGCTAACAAGTGTGTGATCACTAATCCGTGTAATTTTTGTTTTTTGCATTTTTTTATTTCTTTCCTTTAAAATTTGACAAAGTTTTGGAAAATGTCGTACTTCCATAAATCTATGGAAAACGAGTTTTAATTATAATTATAGAAAAGTAAAAGGTTTTAGTTTAAATATTAAAAATTTATCATGCAACATGTATAAATTTATGACCCAATTAATGCAACACGAAATTTTTATCATGATTTCTTTTAATTTGTAGTTTAAACCTTAGTTTTTTCATAACTTATGGAAAGATCGTTTTCAAGAGACGAATTCTCAAAATTTAGGCAAAGTTTTGGTAAAGATCGTTTTTCCATAGGCATATGAAAAGATGGGTTAAATTAGAATTATAGAAAGTAAAAGGTTTTAGTTGCAATATTAAAATTTACTATGCAACATGCAGTAGTTATAAGTTTATGACCCAATTAATATAATACAAAAAAATTATCTTGATTTTTTATAATTTACAGTTTAAACGTTAATTTTTTCATCATTTATGGGGAAAATCGTGTTTCAAAATACGTAATCTATAATTAGGAGTTCTTGTTGGGAAGGGGGATGATGGGGGGATTTGGATGCTGGATAGGGTTTTACATGGAGGATGGAAATAAGAGGGGAGGATGCATTAGCAAAATGTGTCCTCATGTCTGTTTAATCTGCATTTTTTTTGCTGCTGACATTAAAAAGGACGCATTATCAAAATGTGTCCTCATAGGGTTTTAATTTTCGTTGTTTTGCCTGTAATTATGGATGATGTATTTTGAAAATGAGTCCTCAAGGAAGCTTTAATTTCTTGTCTGAAATTATAGAGGACGCATTTTAAAAATGCGTCCTCAAGGCAGGTTTAATTTTTGGTTTTGAAAATACGGAAATTTAAAATGCGTACTTATGTTAATTTATTTTTTAATTTGAATAATTGTCTGATAATATTGTAAAAATGGGGAGGGCGCATTTGTGAAATACGACCTCCTGCAAATTTATTTTTTCTGTTGTTTAATTTAAATAATTGTTCGATAAAATTGTAAAAACATGGAGGACGCATTTGTGGAATACGACCTCCCAAAAATTTTATTTTCATGTTATGAGGTTTCATTTTCGGAGAAGCTAGAAAATGAAATCTTAAAATAAGAAGGATGACGCATTTGTGAATTGTGTCCTTTGAAATGAAAATCAAACTTTAATTTTATTAACGATTGTCGAAGTTTAAAAAACATTATACTGTAAAATTGATAATAATGAAGATAATTTTTAATTAATGTTAATATCCAACATTTTTTAATAAAGATTAAAAATGAAAAAAATTCAGTTAAGATTAATTTTATTTTTCACATATATTTGTACATATTTGTGTGTATATACATATATGTGTGTAAATATATATGTTTTCCCATGAACTAATGAATTATTCATTTGTTGGATAATTGTTTGACATATATTTCCGAATGTCCTTTTTTATTAACCTGATCGTTACACACAAAATGATAATCATGTGCATATGTTATTTAATTTGTGCACGATGGTGAATTAAAAATATGAATACATTCGGTTGGTAGAAATGTAGGTATTATTAATACAGGGTTAGTTGAACCCGCCTCGACTATACTAATGACGCTTTCCGCAAAGCTTTCCTCCTGTTCCACATGGCGGTGGGCGTATCGTGCGGGATGTTCGTCTTTGTACAAGTGAATGTGGGGACGCTGCTAAGGGTTGATCGTGCATTCCCTCCGGTAAGTCCTCCTCCATAGCGTATTCTTCCTCAGCTTCATGAAGCGAATGATGTTGAACTTGAGGACCGCTATGGAACATGTCAGTTAGAGAGAAATCAGCATCACCACCAGATGGTGTAAGGTATGCACCGGAATGCACCGGTGAAGCGGTGTAGTGCTATGGTCCATCATCTGATGGTCTTTCGTACGCCGGACCTGCATGTGAAGGTCCGGCTTGAGAGGAACCTATGTCAACAGTAGGGCCTATTGGGCGGCGCCGCCGACCACTTTGTCTTCCCGATGGAGCTGGACGTTGGCTTCTGATTTCGTTGTACATGACATCAGGTGAAGGTCCCTCGGCGTGCACGTGTGGCTGGTAGTAACGTACCCTGGATGGCTCTTGCACAAATTTTAGGGCACCTGTGACATCTTCTAGTGTGTCCCTGATAATGTCTGCGTACGGTGGGGGACATGCGTCCAAATTAACTTCATGTCTGAGCCGCACCCTGGACATAACCTGCATTTGCAACAATTAGATAAACATGTTAGATTCAATGAATATGTTAAGTTGTACGTATTAATGAATTATTGTTGGACAATAGTAATGAATACCATATACTCCAACGTTGCTCCATCTCCCCGAAACCCCTCGGCAACCACTTTGCTCCTTCTTGGTCGGGCAATCATTGTCACTGTGTTTCGGAGATACCACTCAACATATTCCCATTCAGGTCTATATGGTTCAGCAACTCCGAGGATTGGTGCGACGAATTTTTCCCGCTGCTCTCACGCCTGCACATGCGTGCTCAGGACAATTCGCCAATCCACATTCGGCCTCCCCCGACGATCCCGTGAATGTAGTTTTTTTGGACCTCCATGGGCACTAACTGCACCAGTATTGGTTGGATGTAACCGAACGTCCAGAGCACTCGGTGAACATGGTGACCCTCGATCATGTGCCAGGAAATGAGGCTGACAGTCAGCAACCAGATGTTCCTACCAGAGGTACAATATGGTGGCAGACGCTGCAGGAGATGCTCTGAGTATGGCTGCCAAATGAACTGCCCAAAAAATAAGGACAAGTTTTAACTATGACGGTAATCAATAAATTTTATCGCAAGTGTTGTATGGGAAACTGAAGAATCACTGTTATACCTGACGGTCGTCGAGAGTTGTTAGTTGATCATGGTACACACTGAGCACATGCATCGGTGATATTGATAAATCAAATCGGCCTCTCCACCTGCCCAGAATAGAGTGAAGAACATCACGTATCGTTTGTCAGGAAGTGGTTGTGGAAAGTATGTTCTAATTTACTAAACACGAACCTGGACCCAACTGCCCTTATGTTGTTGGTCAGTGGTAGACGACCGACGGGACGGATGCTAGGTATTCTCTCCCACCCCCACAACTAGAATGTATTGAGAGTGAGGAAAATATAAAGTCAGCGACACCGTTTAAAATGATTCCCACGGTGATAATGTTGAAATGACAATGTTACCTGAAGGAGGACAAGTGGGTCGGATATGGATTTCGTTGGCGGGATTGCAGCGTCACATAAGATCCTATACAAGTGTGCCAGAATTGCAATCACCCTTACTAAACCGATGTGTTGTATGTAAGTCCAAGAGCGGGGAAAAGTAAAGGAGAATGATCTTATACCCCGAAGTGTCAGGCATAAGCATTCCACCGAGCAAGAGTAGCATGAATTCCCGCACCCGTTGCTGACAGTCAATGTCTGTGGCATCACTCGGGAGGCGAATGTGCAGCACGTCACCCAACCAGGAGGCCTTGATACGACCCCCATGGATTTCATCTAGGGGAGGGTGTTGCCCCTAAGAAGTCAGTGCATATCGTCTGCCATTAGGACGGCTGTCTTCTCTGGTCATAACCTGTGACGGGCATGTCATTGATCGGGAGACCCCAAAGAACGCCCATGTCCTACAACGTAACAGTAGCCTCACTCACCGGAAGATGAAATGTGTGGGTCTCGGGTCTCCAGCGCTCGACCAAAGCCGTGATGAGCAAATGGTCTATTTGGATTGGAGCAGAATCGAGGAGGCCCTGGAAGCCCACCGCACGAAAGTAATGCATGACGCCCTCGAGGAGGTTAACATCCCAACAAGTTTCATCACAACGTCTGACCTGCAAGGCCGTATCCTCCAAGCCACCGGTGTATATCGCCCTTGCACGGTGCACCGCGTGTAGATAGAGCAAATCATCGTCGATTGGTCCAGGATGGTCCATGTTGTATCCCTGAATAAAATGAAATATTGATCACGGGTTAGTGAAGCACATAGAACAGCATAGTAGAATATTTTTGCGCCAACACAAAAAACATAGCTTGAGTGTCAGCAAATACATAGATGTCAAATGTCGGAAACTAATGTTTGCAAGAAAAATTAATAAATATGCGTTCTAAGTAACTCAACACTACAAGAAGTTCCCTATGCAGGACGCCGCCCTCGGACCCCTCTACGATCACTGGGTACTCTTTCGTCCATCTGATTCTTTATCCTTCTCTCCGCAAATTGGCCCTTTCTCCTATTGCAAAACCTTTCTATATATGGGACTAACCTCCAGTCTGACGGTTCCCACAATGATGGATCTTGGACAGGCATGAAACCCGAACTATATTGAGATGCGAAGGTTGTCGTGTAGTAGGCCTCATCGCAAAGGTCTTTTGGATTATCTCTACTTTTCCTGCAGATAGCTAAGACATGGGAACACGGGAGCCAAAAAATTTGCCACTCTCGACAACTACACCGTTTCACCAGGTATTTCACAGTGCAGTGACGCTCAACCACACCGCCTTCGAACGTCCTCGTCACAACATTATAAATTTGTAAATTACGATCCTACACGTTGACAACATGTCCCTGGCTCTGGTGTTGTTTTTCTCAAATATCTTCCAAATTCGACTAGACAACTCAGAACTGCAAAATAATAAAACTTAAGAATCGTTTACTGCCATAGTAACTGCATGTCTAGTGTAATGTAAGGGTACCTCCAGTTAGTCGCCTCCGCTAACCTCTGCGCAAACATTTCGACTGTTCTTTCAAAAGTTACATTTATACAAGCAGTTATTGGTAGATGGCGTGCGCCTCAGACAATTGTTGAAACTCTCTGACATGTTGGTTGTAAAAACACCCCACCTACGGTTTCAATCGAAAGTGAGACACCATTTACTCATGTCATGTGCTTTCAACCACATCCATGCAGCGGATTCGACCTCCTTCAACTCCTCGAATTCTCACCACTTCTGTTCCTGTCTAGCACTACCAAGCTGCCACACTAGGGTCTTAAAGTGGGCATTTTAAAACTTTCCCCCTTCCGTACTAAGGAAATTGGATTGAAATGCCTCAAACAGAATCGATGGTTTCCTCCTGGTTCCATCCATCCCTCGGTGGTTGTCATTGCGTTCAGGATCCCGAAATGATGATCAGATATGACACATATGGACCTCGAGTCATTACCTACCACATGTTGACGCAACATGAGCATGAACCAATGCCAGCTCTCATTCGTCTCAGCGTCTACTATTGCATAGGAGATAGGCAACACATAATCATTTGTGTCGTGTACAACAGCAACCAACATTGTCTAAATGTACGCCCCCTTCAGGAAACTGATAACTGGCCTGCATTGGCGAAAGGCTTCGATGGCCTGACCAAATGCCCAAAAAACAAACTTGAACTTCCTAAATTCGTGACCATGAACTCTGTCTGATACGTCAGCCCAATCAACAACTGTAGACGGATTAGCTCTTACAAGTTCATCCATGAACGTGGGCAACCTCTTGAATTATTCCTCCCAAGTTTTGAAGGCCAAATCAATAGCCTTTTGTCGCCCATACCAAGCCTTCTTGTACGAAATGGTCACTTTCAACTCCTTCAACACATGCTCTAGAACATCTTTGACAGTGAAGTAGGGGTTGGTCTCAATATGATATCGGATGGAACTAGCGATCATCAACGATGTCACGTTAGTGTTACCATCCGACCGGCCAGCACCAATGCAAGAATGACTGCTTGCACATTTGGTGATCTCCCACATCCCGTGGGAAGACATCATGCTGGCTCTGACAATCCACGAGCAATTGCCACTTCCTTCAAAGACTTCCCTACATTTTTGCGTACCATGTTCGTGACTTGCTCTCCACAACTCGTGTTCCATGTTCATATTTGAACTCCACCTAGATATTTCCTCCACCAATTCTGGTTTACTCCGAAATCTTATACCTAAAGCAAGTTCCCCTGTCGCTTGAACATAATTGGGAAGTATTCTGGCACAATCAGTCGGGTCATACCCAACTTCACCAGGACCACCGTAATCCCTAAAAATGCCCGGGTATTAATATTCCATATTTGCTGGAATGCAGTGGGAACATTAT
>JAULKM010000013.1:2131511-2145502 GCA_032355605.1 Rubia tinctorum
GATATTTCTCGGGTCAGATTCGGGTTTCGGGTTGAATTCGGTCGTGTCGGGTGCGGGTTCGGGTCAATATTTCTCGGATCAAATTCAGGTCAATATTTCTCGGATCAGATTCGGGTTTCGGGTTTCGGGTTTCGGGTTAAGTTTGATCATGTCAGTCCGTGTCGGGTTCTCGATTCGTGGCAGAGATTGACAACACTAATTGTGAGTAGGCATTAAACCTGAACACAAATAAACTCAATAACAAACCAATATTCGGTCCAAATCTGATTTCGAGCCGCCATCTATCTCTCGAATCTCGATCATATATTTCATTATTCGATTTCTACCCGAAGCTTTCTTCGGTCAAACCCAATTTCGACCAGTAGCTTCCCCACCTAATGTTGCCGTGCTGCAATCACCCTCCTCTGTGGCAAGAATCGAATGTGAATATGAGGACATGTTCAATGGTAGAAACCGCTACCGGTTATTTATTAATTATATATATATATATATATATATATTATCTCTCTTTCACATAATTTTAAGAAACCATTCACTTTCTCCTCCACAATGGTAAGAAACCACTTTATACTATTTATGGACCCCATTTGATTCTCTCTATCATACTCATTAATTTTACCATTAATATTTAATTTATTTAGATTTGTGCATCCAAAATAAGTTGAATGTGAAATTTAATAATAAATTATAATTTTACCAATTTATTTTCATTATTTTCAAAATTATTAATTTTGGTTTGTATTAAAAATAAAATAAAATAATTTTAATTTTAATTAAATGTGTCCACTCAAAATATGTTTAATGTGAAATTTAATAATATATTTTTATTTTTAAAATTGAATTTCGTTTTTTATAAATTATTTAATATTTTGTGAATACTTATTTTTTTCCAGATTTTTAAAACAAAATTACGGAATTTTAAAATAATTTTCTTGTTTAAAATTAAATTTAGCAGATTTAAAAAATACAGATTTTTCGAAAAAAGCAAAAAAAAAAAGTTTTCATTGAGTGGGACACATGGGGCACTAAATGATCGACATGTGTCCCACTCATGGTAAAAGAAGATGGGCGGAAGCAAGGTGAACCCAACTATGTGATCGTGTTAGTTGCTTGTGTCAGGGAACCGGTACACAAGAAACTAGGGACCAGGGACCAGTTTTTTTTAACTAAAAACCGGTCTAGAAACTATCACTGTGGGTGTTTTCGATTTCTAGAGATGTTTTTTAAAATTAAGAAACCACCACTGCACATGCCCTGAGTTGTGTGATGCAGACTCTGCAGATTTTCTTGCTACTCGTCGTCTTGATTTTTGGTTCTATCGATTGTCAGCTCGCTATCGCAACTTCTACCTACAGAAAATCAAAACATAGCTCGATAACGGCGGTTGGAAGTTTTATCGGAGAAGAAGGGTTTTCCAATAATTTGCATTTTGGTCCATGAAGTTATGATATTCTAATAATTGTCCTGAGTAAAAAATATTTCAATTTTAACCCCAAATTTGAAAGATGTTTTTTTAAAGATTACATTAAAACAACCAAATTACATATAAATATGCTACATACTCGCCGGTACCATAACAGCAGCCTTCATCGATGGAGATCACAATGAGGACCACTGACACGGTACTACAACGCTGGGTAATATTCGCAATTCTTGACAAAGGTGCGGATTGAACCCGGAACCTCTCAGTTATAGAGAGTGTTGTTATTATGTTTCCTCTATTTGTAATTTAGCCATTGGTCTCACCACGAGTCCTTTTTGCGGGAGACGGACTATAAAGTGATGAACCTAATTTTACACAGCAACAAATTCTTTCGTTTGAATCTTGTGTGTATGCAGTTGATGAGGCTCTTTCTTCGCAACCCTATACCTAAAATCTCTATATGATCTCAACGTTGAAAACATTAATGATCTCATTTGAAGGGAGTCAGTGAAAACATTGAGGATCCAACTTGTTAGATTGTGTGGGAAATGGGATCACTGCTTTTCAGATTCAAACTGTTCAAAATGAAGATACAAGTTCTGTAGATTCATGATATTCTAATATTATTTGTAACTGATAATCACTATGAAAGCATGTTTATAGTACCATGAATCCACCATTGGCTCCATGTCTCAAATAATCATACGAAAACCTTACAACATATAGTGTTCTTTACCATGTTTCTTGAATATCTTTGTCTTGCAAGAATAAACTTCAAGCCCTTCAATAGGTATGCGCTCCGTCGGGAAGTTGCAACCATCGGGGATCTCTTTCTCGGGCAATAAATCGCATGGTTTAGGCGTAACGCCACTCGAAACACCTTCAATGTCAGTGCAATTCCATGGTAGCTTCTTAGAGTCCTTGTTCATTTCAATAGTGACATTAGATATGCAGATTCCGGTGAACTTATCGCCCGGGATTCCCTCCAACCGGGCAGCCATGGTGACGTTCTCGGCCACCATGTCGCGATAGTTGATGTTATCGATCACAGGGAGAGCATTGGGATCATAATGTTCATCTGGATGTGATCCATAGTTTCCTGTCATCCAAAACACATATTTCATGGTTTTCATTGTCACTCCTTGAACATACACATCCTTCACATATGCGCCCCGGCCTTTCGCGGTCTTGATCCTGACTGCTGATTCTGTGTCGATTGCTGAAATGTCTTCTGCTCGGACATCTTGGATCCCTCCCGACATCTCGCTGCCCAGCGCTATGGTAGCGCTGGTGGGGGAGATGCACGTGAGGCGCCTGATCACGACGTGCTTGGATGGCATCCCGAACGCGATGCCATACTGATCCCAACCGCTCTTCACAGCAATGCAGTCATCCCCGGAGGTAATGAAGCAGTCCTCGATCAGGACATTCGTACAAGAATCTGAAATTTATACAAAAACCAATTCAGGAAACCAGTAAGTATTAAGTATCCCGGGTATACAATGAGAACGGAACTTAACTGCTGTGTAGTTATATGTATTGTTGTATTATATGGGGAAAAAATATGGAACTGGAACTTATTCCCGGGGTACAGTATAATTTACGTTATTGTTTTACCTGGATTGATCCCATCGGTGTTTGGTGACCTGACTGGTGCAACGATTGTGATGCCTCTTACAATTACATTGCTGCATCATTTTATGAAACACATTACACTCATTAAAAAATTTCGAAAATGCAAATTTTTCGGATAAAAAATGGTGGAAAAAAAAGGCATCATAGTTAGTTACCTGCTATAAATGGGATGGACATTCCATGAAGGGGAGTTAACCAACACAATGTTGGAGATTTCGATCTGGTCTGAATACATGGTCTCTATCAAATAAGGTCTTGTGTACTGAAGTTTTCCGCCGCGATACTTATCCCACCAGATCTGACCTTGGCCATCTATTGTGCCATTGTCACCTGAAAACGAGCTTTAGTGAGCATACTGCATCGCACTATTGAAACATCAAGGCATAAGGGACGGGGAAATGTGATTCAATTCTTCAACTTCGTGCATAGGGTTTTTTCGTGCTATCGCGATGCTAAACAATGCTACTTGATTGTGACAGTGAATGAATGTCTACAATGTTAGTATACGTACCTAAAATTATCAGTGGTCAAATATGGTATGAAAAAATTGATCAAAAAGTGTGCAGAAACAGATGGAACGGAGGGAGTACCTGTTATTATGACGTCGGTGAGGTTGGTTCCGAAGATGAGGCTGATGTATCTTCCACCTTGAGCGTCTCTTCCTCGACCATATGAAGGAAGAGGATCAATGATTGCCCATTCACTTTCCTCCTGACCCATGAAATAGTTTTTCATAAGCATAATATTGCAATAGAATTAATTTTATATAAGAATGTTCTACAAATTTCAGACTGTCATGTAACTTATGTTTGAGAAGCAGTTAAGATATACTTTCTCAAGAGAATCGAACCAAAGTACTCCATTCTTTCATTGTTACTATATTGTTCTTGATAATTCTCCTTGCCATCATTTAGCTTCTTCTGAGTGTAATCCATTGATATCCTAATCTTCAGGAGATATTGCATCATAACAGTCAAGAATTAGATACTCGTGATTTATGACTTGAACTGAATCAAATAGCCATGGTTATCAGAATTCCGTTTCTCAATCCAGATCTTATGGTCCTACAATTCTATGATTCAAATTAACAAAAGTGATTATATAATCCTATTCTACGATTTTGATTCACGAAATCGTTCTTTAATGAAAATTTTGGAATACTTTACATTTTTTAGTAAATATGTATGATCTTACTATCCGATTCTACTAAAAAACAATACTGTATAGGTTCCCATAATACAAGCATGGAAGGTAACTCATTCACTCCACTACAAAATGAAATTTGGTGGGAGTAAAATATGCATAACCTTTTCTCTACCCGTGGAAGTATTAGTGGAAATTGGAATGTATAAATAAACAAAAAAAAAAAGAAGAAGTTATTTTTCCAATAGTAGCCATTTTTTATTAAGCTTTCTTGACTCAAGACAAAGAGAAGTTTCATTTCACATAGGCCATAGAAAAAGTTGGTGAATTTCTTTCGCTATATTAAGGCCCATGCCCATAAATCATAATACACATTTGGCATTTTGCATAAATTTTGTTCCCTAGCTTTTATTTTTATTTTTCTTGTACTACTTGGTTTGTTAGTCATGGCCACTATTTGTTGCATAATTTGTTTAGTGCCAAACAAAGGGCTACCACTAACATGTTCCCTCCACTCTACAACTTAGTGGGATTTCATGTGTCCACAAAGCACGGGTTTTAGTTGCCTAAATTTGTTGGCAACCCTAGACCCTCTTTTTTCCAAGTCTAATCAAAATTCGACCCTTTTTTTCTAAGTCTATTTTTACTGAATTGAGTTGGACATGAATTTGAATCAAACATAGTAAAATATAAGGTTGATGGACTAAGGCCCTGTACAGTTGGGTTTAATTTTCTCACATTTAAGCGCTAACAAACTAAATTCAACACTAATAAATTAAATTCAGTACCAAATAACCTCAATTGGGCAGGGCCTAAAACCAAAATAAATAGCACCAATTTAAAATTTTACAAAATTCAATTAGTGCTATGAGTCCGTCTCTTGAAAGACGGTCTTTCCATAAACCATGGAAAGACCAAGGTTTAAAGTGCAAATTAGAAGAAATTAAGATAAAAATTTTGGGTTGCATGAATCAGGTTATAAACTTTATAACTATTACACGTTGCATAATAAATTTTTAATATTGCAACTAAGACCTTTTACCTTTTATTATTTAATTAAACTCCATTTTTCCATAAGGATATGGAAAATAATTTTCCCCAAAACTTTATCTTTAACAAATTTAGTGTATACGGCAAAAAATAAACGACATGTCCATAAGTTTACGGACAGTCAGAAGGAGATCTGCTCATCTCCCTTTTCAAAATTTCCCTTGTTCCACACCAACATTGTTGCAACGATGGTATCCGATAAGAGGTGAATGTTATCATTAATTTTAAATTTAATTCATTAAATTCTTTTTCAACCCAATCCAATTTAGTTTAATTAAATTCAAATTTTACCGTTAGTATTATTACTAGTTGTAAATTTGATTATACTTTTTACCATTTTGCATATATCCAGTCAAACTCAATATTGTTTAATTTGATTCAGTCTATTTTAGCCTTGTTTGGTTATGTATTGTTCTATTTGGTTCTATTCAAATATTTTCAGTTCGAGAATTTATCCAGCCCTGTTTATTTTTTTTCCAGTTTCGTCGAATTCAATCTAATCGAGTCCAAAATTCATAGTATTGTTTACCTTATTACTTGTGCTTGCCTTTTATTTTCATTTTTGATATTGTAATTTTTTTCCAGTTATACTTGGTTTAATTTAATACTGTTCAATTTCATTTGATTTTGTTCGATTTGGCCTAGTTGAATTTAGTGCATTTCATTTTAGCACAGTCGATATTAGTTAGGTCCATTTTCATCCGATCTGGTTTAGTTTAATTTAGTCTAGCTCGGTCTATTTCAATTCAATTTGGTTCAGATTCTTTTTTTCCAGTTCAAATCAGTTCAGTTAAATTATATCCACTCAATCCATATCCACCCAGTCATTCAAAATTGTTTATGTATCTATTCCAACTTATTTTTCCTTTGCTTTAACAAAAACAATTTTAAATCAAATTAATTCATCAAAAATAATTTAAATTCAGCGATTTTCAGCCATATTAGATCAGATAATGCCATTCTCCATGAGTAACGTACTAAATGAATATTCCACAATAAAAATGGGATGTAAGAGAAGAAAACATTACTCCCTTCGCTCCATCTAAAATTGCAATATTATTTTTTGTACGCCGTTAAAGGTGCATGTTTAATCGTTAATATGTTTATCTACGTATAATAACAACAAATAAAAAGTGAATATTTAGAAATTGCTTGTTACGATATCATATACGATAATATTATTGTTCATACATCTATTCAAATATGTGATTAAATTTTAATAGAGAATAATATTAAAAAAGAAGAGTGAAAATTCAGATGGAAGTAGTTAAAATGTATATTCCTTTTCAATTTTATAATAAATAGTGGCAAGAAGATAATCGTGAATGACTTGAAAATCAAATACAGGACCCTTAAGCAAACCAATCCTTGTGTTCGTAGCTTTGAACGCAGACAAAATGTCCTTTCAAACAAAACACAAAGATGAACACCTGTTTTGAAACACCTTTGATTACGTAATTAGTTAGTATTATATAATAAGTTTATTACATTTAGATTTAGATTTCGTCTCTTGAAAAATAATTTTTCCATAACTCATTTAGATGTAGAGCCCGTCTCTTGAAAACGGTTTTTCTATAAGTTATGGGAAGACGAAAGTTTAAACAGTAAATTAGAAGAAATAAAGATAAAATTTTTCAGGTTGTAATAATCGGATCATAAACTTACAACTTCTACATAATAAATTTTTTATATTACAACTAAAACCTTTCACATCATTATAATTTTAATTCAAGCTCATTTTTCCATATGCTTATGAAAAAATGGTACTTCACAATAGGTTGTCTAGCAAAAAAAAAAGGCACAAAACGTTATTAGAGAGTTGGAGGAATACGTGCATTTTTTATAGGGACGCACGTAAGGTACACATAATATATAATTGATTGTTAATTTGTTATATTAGAAGATCAGAATCCCCAAATTGTTTATTTTATTAAATTAATAGTGAGATGTCATGTTGATACTTAACCTATTTCCGGAATTATTGATCATTTATGTCTTCTCTTTATCTCCAAATGGCACACTCAATAATGGCAAAAAGTAGTATCATTTACAAAATATCTTGGTAACCACTAGTGGAAGCATTTTAAATTTAATTTTTTTATTAAAAATTAAAAATATTAAACTACATTTAATCGATACTTACACACATATAACTATAATCAGACATTAAAATCTATAAAAATAAAGTTTGGAATGATCGACCAAATTGTTAGACGATATAATATGAGACGCTTTCTTCTGAATTATGAGGAGGAAAATCCTCAGATAGAGTATAAATAAATAAAAAAACAGATAAATGCATAGGAGTGCCGACTGTTGGAAATAGGGGCCATAAATGGCATCGAACCGAATCAATCCAATCCAAAAAATTGGATGCTTGGAGGGGGAAGAACACTTCAATATTCCAAGCGTGGAGGTTTTGATGTTACTCTTAATAATTCACTAAATAACTATTTCTGCCCTTTCGAATTTTCTCTCTCTATAACCTGCAAACATTTGGTACTATGTCTTCCTCCATCCCGAAATGCGATCAGGGGTGGCAAAATAGACCCGTAACCCGCGGGTCAAACGAGTTATCTAATTTTAAACTCGTATGTGTATGAGTAAAATGAGTAAAATGAGTAAAATGAGTAATGAGTAATGAGTCAAATGATTAGTTGAAAAATATGGGTTGAACGGGTTGAGTTTTTGGGTTGACCGCGGGTTTACCCATATGGGTTAAAACCCACGGGTATACCCATATGAGCTGGTATATAAACCCATATGGGTCAATATATGGGTTGAAACCCGCGGATTTACCCATATGAGTTAGTATATAAACCCATATGGGTTAATATATAGGTTGAAACCCGCGGGTTTTACCTGTATGGGTTGATACATAAATCCATATTGGTTTATATATGGGTTGAAACTCGTGGGTTTACCCATTTTTTACCCGTGAGTTGAATGACTTTCAACCCGCGGGTTTCAACTCGACCCGTTTTGACCCGACCCATTTTTTACCCATCATAAAATGAGTCAAATGGGGTCATACCCATATTTTTTAATTACCCATTTTACCCAACCCATATTTGACCTGTCCGACCATTTGCCACCCCTAAATGCGACCAACTCCTCATACGTGTTTTCCTTATCACAAAAAATAAATTTATTAACCACCAATTTGTTTGACAATTCATAAATTGTATCCAGTGGTACGATACACTTTGTATCCCCGTAATTACTAATAGTTACACATTATTTTTATTTTATTTTAAAAATATGTACTAACATAAAATTATCTCAGGTACAACAGTTATCTAATATAATTCGCAGTTATCTCCACCTAAATAATAGGGATTGGATTTATTTTAATTATCTTATTTATTTACTGGGTACCATGGGAACCGTATTTTCAAGGATATTTTATGTATTTCATATTGTTGGGATGTGTAGCATGTTATGTAAGACTGTGCATTATCGTAATTCGATTGTGTTTACTATATAAATATTATAGGAACCAAAATTAGTGTTGCAATGCATATTTTACAAACATGCAATACAAAGCCATGGTAACCCAAGAGTATAATTGATGCAAATAGCTCTTTCATTTCGGCTTTATTTTTAACCACACCATCCTGCGTGCCTACAGTTATTGCATTGTATTATTTTATTATTGTGTAAACATATCAATATATTGGAGAATAATTGAGAAGTTTTAATCAACACTTTGTAAACATAATCATATACCGTGTAAAAATATGTTTTTATTTTTTATTGCCAAATTTGAACCACACGTTTTAATAAAAGATTAGTTTTACCATTTAGAGACCAATGCTGACCAACGTTGTTATCATTTCCCAAATCCCCTTTTTCCTATTTGAAACGATTTTTAAATAATGATATTATTTTCTTTTCTGGTAACAATCTTTTGATCTCATCTACTCATTTTTATTTTTATATTTCCAACTTATTTTTCTCTCATTCTACCATTCAAATTTGGCAAAATCTTGGGAAACACTGTCTTTCCATAAGTTTATGGAAAGATAGAGTTTAATTACAATAATTAAAAAGGTAAACGATTTTAGTTGCAATATTAAAAAATTACTATGCAACATGTTGTAGTTATAAAGTTTATGACCCGATTAATGCAACTTGAAAATTATATTTTAATTTATTCTAATTTGCACTTTAAACTTTGATGTTTCCATAATTTATGGAAAGATAGTTTTTCAAGAGACGAACTCTTCAAATTTAAGTATAAAATTAAAGAGTAATGATGTTAGAAAATTAGATGGATTATATTTAAATGGATTAGTCAGCACACACGTAACACGAAATGTACCCAACAGTTACATTAGAATACTAATCACTATTTAATGTTGTTAAGCAGATTAACAGTACTATGAAACCTTAGTTTAAGAAAATGGTCGGCTCATCCTTGCTGTACGCCATTCACAACATTCAATGCTTTAATATAAGCATTTAATCGTAGTAGTTAGTGTTTGATGTTTCAAATACTTCTTAATCAAGATTTAATTAGCCCTCTAATTAGATCACAATGTCAAAGTACAAGTAACTAAAAAGTTAGGCCATTAGGCCATCAAACACACCTTTTCTTTCTTTATTGACATTTTAAACAATTATATGAACTCCTGGTAAATTTGTTTAGTAGTTTCGCATAAATCTGAAACAATGATGTAACAATGTTCAAATTAATGAAAATAGTGTTTTTTAAATATAAAAATAGTATATTTGTTTGTAGTTTTCAGTTACAGAATATCAACGATATGAGACCGTCCCTTATTAAAATGGGCGTTTGAATTCTCTAAAATCTTCGTATTTGACGGTTGGTGGTGGCTACAATTTAATTCTATTTATAAAAATTACGTAAAATTCAGCGCATCAAATAAATGTACGAATAACATTATAATAAAAGTGTTACAAAATATCACCGACACAAAACCGTCCATCATAAATATGGACGGTTGTGATATCTAAAACTTCCATCTTAAACCGTTGACGATGCTTACCGATACAGCCCTATGTGTAAATTGTTTTTTTTTGTAATTTTAATGTAATAAAAAAAGTGTGTAATTTAATCTTCTGTTCATGACGTTTCAGGCCCACACTCCGCATCATATATCTCATGCTCCAAATGGGTTGAGATCAGCCGATAATGGAAACTGACAAACTTAAAAGAATAAATTATTTTTTCCCGACATACCATTTTTACCATATTTTGATTTTAGAGAGAAAAATTACGTTTGTTTAGTACCCTACATATTCAAAGTGAAATTTTTGGTCCCAAAACTAGATTTTGGGTGGTTTTCATCTTTTGGTCCACAAAACCATATTTTGGGTGGTTTTCATCTTTTGATCTTCAAAAAATATTTTTTTTATGTTTAGGGGTATTTTGATAATTTCACTTATTAAAAAATAACAAAAATAAAAATTGCAAAAATTGAAGAAAAAAACTGAAATAGAAAAATCCGTTCGCCGCCCCCTTCTCCGGCCGAATTTTCCTCGCCACAACCCCCTTCACCTATTCGTAGCATCCGCGTCCCCCCCCCCTCATCGCCATCCGGATTTTCCCCTCCGCCGTCTCCTTTACTGGTTCTAGGATTCGCCGCCTCAGGACGATAGGGTTATTAAGAAATGATGCTGGATCGGGAATTATCGCGGAGCTAGAAAGGGAGAGCTAGATTGTGGTTCGTCGGCGCTAGGGTTCGTTGGATGACGTCGATCAGACGAGGTCAACAACAGTGGTGGAAGCGTGTGATGGGCTCGTGTAATGCACGTGCCAAATGGAAGAAGAAGGCGTGTGTGACTTATGCTCGGCCTGAGGCGGCGGCGTTTAACGGCGACGGGATGAAGTTTAACTTTTGCTATTTTTAATAAGTAAAATTACAAAAATACCTCTAACCATATAAAAAGAATATATTTTTTGGGGACCAAAAGATGAAAATCGCCCAAAATCTGGTTTTGGGGACCAAAAATTTCGCTTTGAATATGTAGGGTACTAAACAAACGTTATTTGCTCTCGGAGACTAAAAGATGGTATATTGGGAAAAAACAATTTAGTCACCTTAAACATACACCAACCCTCAAAAGGAAAAAACATAAAAATAAGAAAAATATTGTGGGAAAAAAAGAGACGTAAATTCGTTGAAGTTTAAATAAAGGAAGGAAAGAAGGAAAAACAAAGGGGATATTAGTGATGTTAATGTTTCCAAAACCATTCTCTATTAAACTGATTTCATTTCTCCCATTTGCCACACACTTATGCTAAAATCCTGATGCTTTGATTCCATTGCTTTTGAGGCAGCAAAATACTTTTGTGGCTTTTCGTGCTCTGCTTTCTCGTAGGGGTTGTTCAACTGCTTACTGCGTGTGGGGATTGCATCATAGAATACTGCAGTTCTTGGTTTTACAGTGTGTGTCAGTATGTGTTGTTTTCTTGAAAGTTCTGCACTTGGTGAGAAGCTTTTTTTGTGCATTGAGAGAATGGTTTGTTTTGGTGTTTGAAGGATTTTCCATGGATCTGGAAACTGGAGGAGCAAAGAATCTTGCAAAAGTGAGTAAATTCTTGCATGTTTACTTGTGTTTCTGTGATAAAGGTGTAATTTTTACAGTTTTAAAAAGACCCCATTTGGATTTTGTGGTTGGATTTTGCAGAGAGAGTCTTGGAGGACAGTTTTGACATTGGCTTACCAGAGCTTAGGTGTTGTTTATGGTGATTTGAGCACCTCACCATTGTATGTTTACAAGAGCACTTTTGCTGAGGACATTATTCACTCAGAGACTAATGAGGAGATTTATGGGGTCCTTTCCTTTGTGTTTTGGACACTGACTTTGGTGCCTTTGTTGAAGTATGTGTTTATTGTGCTGAGGGCTGATGATAATGGTGAAGGAGGCACATTTGCCTTGTATTCTTTGCTGTGTAGACATGCTAGAGTTAACGCTCTGCCGAATTGTCAATTGGCTGATGAGGAATTGTCAGCTTACAAGAAGGATCTTGTGAGTCCTCCTGAGCATACTTCTTTTGGGGTCAGGTTGAAATCGACTCTCGAGAAGCATAGAGTTTTGCAGAGGTTTTTGCTGCTGCTGGCTCTCGTTGGTGCTTGTATGGTGATCGGTGATGGTATTCTCACCCCTGCGATTTCAGGTATATTGTTTTTCCAGTGTCCTGTTGCGTAATTTAGGGGGATCTGCTTAGTTTGTTGGTCTGATTGTGATTTGGTTTCTTGATTGCAGTGTTTTCTGCGGTTTCTGGTGTTGAATTGGCCATGTCGAAAGAGCATCACCAATGTAAGATTGCTCTTAACCATGTTGCTTGATGTGTTTAATGTTTAGTCTTTTACTAGTAAACCTTTGTTGATTGGCATTGTCTATCTCTGTTGCTGTCAAGTTGAAGTCTTTATGGCCCGCGATGGTTGTATGATGAATTAGATGTTTTAGAGAGAGTATGCGTTTCTTCGAGTGAACAAGCCTGTAGGCATAATTTTCATGGCATTTGTCATTGCCATTGTCTATCGCGTATCCGTGGTTGGCAATGAATAGAATGGAAACAATGGACACCCAGGAATTCCTCCATGAGTTCATCTCTATCAAATTTACTCAACCTACTAGGCAAGTAGTGTAATTTTGTTGATCCTAAGTTGACTTTGTGCCCCATCTTTTGCAAATTAGCACTTATATACTCTTGATCCGGAACTACTATTTGTTGCTAGAAAATATGTAATATAATCAATACAAGGATCGTACCATAGTGTTATATTTGTCTTCTATCACTGGACATTGTTTGCTCTTTCTGGAGAATAAGTGAATGTGTACATTTACATTATTTACTGCATTTTTTTAAATTCAACAATCACGGTGTCACTGAAAATGCTGTCCTGAACTCTGATTGTTTTGCAGATATAGAAGTTCCAATTGCTTGTCTGATACTGATAGCCTTGTTTTCCCTCCAACATTACGGCACCCACAGGGTCGGGTTCTTGTTTGCTCCCGTGGTCATAACATGGCTTCTGTGCATCAGTTCCATCGGGCTGTATAATATTCTCTATTGGAACCCGCATGTGTATAGAGCTATCTCGCCATATTACATGTACAAATTTCTCAAAAAAACCCAAAGTGGTGGTTGGATGTCCTTGGGTGGAATCTTGTTGTGCATAACAGGTCAGTTCGGACAATTCAATTTTCAAATGTGGAGTTTTCTTTCTCATTTATTATGCTCTAAGTCTCTAACACGGTCTCAATGATCCCAGGTTCTGAAGCCATGTTTGCTGACCTAGGACACTTTTCACAGTTCTCTATACAGGTACATCATTATCAGTACAAACATATGAATCTGTTTAAAGAGTCCCTTTTAAACTTATTTCAAATGAAACCAAGGATGACTGAGCAAATATTTATGGTGATTTTGCAGCTTGCTTTCACAACCATGGTTTATCCGTCTCTGATCCTCGCATACATGGGGCAGGCAGCGTATCTATCGAAGCATCATACCTTAGAAAGCGAAGAATACCGCATTGGATTTTATGTATCTGTACCTGGTAAGGAATTGTACATCTCAAACTTAATATGTTAACGTAAATTAATGGAGTTTCTGCTTACTTCAGTTGAGAATTCATTTTGCAGAGAAGTTACGATGGCCTGTTCTTGTGATCGCCATACTCGCCGCAGTTGTGGGAAGCCAAGCCATCATCACCGGGACTTTCTCAATCATAAAGCAATGCTCCGCGTTAGGCTGCTTTCC
>JAULKM010000013.1:2166667-2180451 GCA_032355605.1 Rubia tinctorum
TTCTTCTAATTTACATTTTAAACCTTGGTATTTCCATGACTTATGGAAAGACCGTCTTTCAAGAGACGGACTCTTATACCTAACTAAATATATTAATTGTCAGACATGTTCATTGAAAATTGTGAAAAAGATTCCGTGCAGTTTGTATCGAGACGGAAGGAGCATGCGTGTTTTATGTGATCTGGTGAGGACAAGAACATTTGGAAGCATTAGAGCAAATATTCTGCATACATTTAGTAGAATGTATGTGCAAATATGAAATGATGGGAGTGGGAAATATAAAATGGATTTGGTGGATCGTGGATCTTGCTTATATTAAGTTATTGTGTAAAGCCACCAATATGAGAATCCAATAACGCATGGCACGTGACCGACGGTAAACTACATACAAATGGCGAGTGAAAAATGAAAATCGACTCGCTCAACTTATAAAATTTAAGTGTCATATCATTAATTTTAATAAAAGTCACTTAAGAATCAACTCTCAACAACGAATCATGCTGCAAATTTGGGTCACGCTGTGCTAGCGGGACCCAAGCGAAGCAAAATTAGCCAAAGACCAGAGCAACAAGGACTCATCGACGAAATGGAGAAATCATGACGGATCAGATACTATTATCAACGTAGGACCGGGTCACACAATCAAGTATGGTTTGCATTGGTTAGGCCAGGTCACTCAAAGGCACTCACTTCAATTGGTTGGGCCGCTCCAACAACACTCACTAGCGGGTCATGTCACACGATCAGCTAGCATTTGCACGAGTCAGATAGGTCACTCTTCAAATTATCAAGTTTTAAAATGTGAGATTCAGATCAATTTTCAACAGTGGATTAGACTAGGCCAGAGCGAAAATTTTAATCATAATAGGTATAGCCCAGAAACTCAATCAATGTACTATATAACTTGTAAAATTGAAAATAAATTTTTCCATTCAAGTTTAAAAAAACACCAATTTCCGATGACAGAAGCAACCTCCAACGCCATCTCTACAATGAAACCTCTCTCATTCCCAGTTTATTGGCATACATATTAGGGGAAAAAAGAACTCATGGTACACTTGACTTGACTTACCAAGACAATTTTTATTAATGAGAAATTCCCAGGAAATGCGGTCATTCCATAAGTTTATAGACAATCTATAATAGTTTTAACTTCAAATGTTATAATTTTTAAATAAAATTTAAATATTGTATTTTAAAAGTTAAAAACAAATAACAATATGTATTTGAATGTGAAAATATAAAAACATATAATATAAAAAGTATTTTCAAAATTTACTGTATAATTTAATAAATGAATTATATAAGGTAAAAAAATAAGTGTTATGTACATGCCGCCTGCCAGGAGAACTCTTTGTTAATAATATATCCCTAAAAAAATGGCGTGTCTTTGAGTTGTTATACAAGTAACATAAAAACGTCATTTACATGAGTTTTCTTATGTTTAAAACTAATATATACTTCATGCATTGTTGTATGGCTGTCTAAAAACTGAAAATGATTAGGAATGTTCTTTATGCATTATGGATTAGAGTTAGATATTAAAGGTTCCTGTCTTTAAATTTTGATTTATGTGATTTTCATCACATCATTCCTATCATCCCCTTCCTTCCTCCCTCTCCCAAGGTTTCAACAAAATGCAATATGAACCATTCGGACCCCGCCTCTCATGCAACATCTCCTCCCCTCACCACGCCGGAACCACCGTCGCCGCCACTTCCGCCACCACCGGGCACCTCCGGCGACGAGAACATCATCTACGTCCAGCCCTATTTCACTTCCGAGATCAAGAAACCGAACCACGAAACGCAATGGTCCACCAGCTTGTTCGGGTGTTTCAACGACGTGAATACTTGTGAGTCCACCATCCTCTCCGTGAACATTGCCGAACGACTATCATCGTTACTCATCGAAACTTTCATGAACAGGTTGTGTAGCGGCGATTTGCCCGTGCATCGCTGCTGGACAGATCGCAGAAATCGTGACAGAAGGAAGAACGTGTAAGGATCTGGTTCTAATACATAATGAAAAGATTTATGTTATTAGAATCATGATATGATATACTAAGTTATAAATATGTCTGCCATAACGTATGCCTGATCCATGCAGCGTGCCAAGAAGGGGTGGCGATGTACACACTGCTTTCGTTGCTGTGTGTGCATAGCCTCTACAGTTGCAGCAATCGCTCGAAGATGCGAAAACAGCATATGCTCAAGGGGAATGACTGCGATGATTACCTAGCGCACGCTTGTTGCACATCATGCGCGCTTTGTCAGGAGCACAGAGAGCTTTACCGCCTAGGATTCGACCCTGGGATTGGTATGGATTCTGAGATCAAGTTTTGGTTGTGTTTTTGATCTGTTATGAGCATGTTTTGGTGACTGTTGTGAAAATGGTGTTTTTTTAAAGGTTGGCAAGAAAATATAGAGAGACAGAAACACGCAGTGGCTGTGTTTAAAATCACACCACCATTAGTGCAAGAAGGAATGATGAGATAGCATAGCAGAAAGAAACCCACAAATATTGTACATTAAAGACGGGTTTCTCTTTCAGATTTGCATCTACATAATCTGAAATTGACATGGTAAATTTACTTGCCTGAATTTTCTTTCACTACACAAATCCTGTAACAAATCGCGTAAAAACGCTCTTCTTCTCATGCTATATGTGCAGAAATATATCAAGGAACCATAATGGTTTTCGAAAAACAGAAAGATCGAGGGAGGTAGGTTGGGAGAGATCAGCACCGAGAAGGACGAGGAAGCAACAAGATCAAGGGCCTTTTCTTCGGTACCGAAAGAAGTAAAGTTCATGCAATATGTATTGAGAGTATCAACATTTCATGCTTACTAGCTTTCTTACTTTTCCCATTTGCCATAGTTTCTTGTTTTTATGGAGAAGGGAGGTGTTATAACAATGATGTAGTCTCTTTGGAGGGATTTTGCTCATCAGAAATTTTCACTCTCAAGTTTCACGCAACAAAAGGTTTAGATTCTAGCAATATGTTTATTACACAGAAGTCTGAAAACATCATCAGAAGAAGACAGTAACCAGAGTAAACCTAGTACCTTTTTCTAACGAGACTTGTGTCACAGCCCAGATGATCGTGCAGCAAGGTTTCATTAGGCTGTGCGTCGAAACCTTTCATATGAGCTTCTATGAGGGCATCCACTTTGCTATAGAAAACTGCAGGAAGATTGTCATATTCACTCTCACCGTTTTTGTGTCCGGTGTTTTCCTCTGATGATACCATCCCGTCATCAAAAGTAATCAGATCCTTCAGTTGATTCACACGTGACTGTGCTCGGTCATTGATTGCTAAGTCATCAAGCCCCAATAGAGTTACTGGTTTAATGTAAGCACGGAGTTCTACAGCTTTGTGATCTAGATCTAGCAACGTTACTGGCTTTCTGTAAGTCTGGGGTCCTACGGGTTTAATCCTAAGCATGAGCGATAACATAGATATGCACAATAAGATAAGCTTTCTTAAAGCCAGATATACGGAAGAACTAACAACTACGTTTCTCATATCGAAGCAAAGCATCATGAGTTGTCTCCCCAAGCTGAGTGGGTAATGTCTCCATGTCTTGTTGCAAGATTTGAGCATCCATCCTCCCTGTCTAGAGATTTCAGTCAGACAATGAGTACGCAATCGTGTTCTATCAAATCATCATGAAGGAGTGAAAAGTACTTATGCGTGAGGTAACATAGGGACGAAGCACAAAACCGATGATTAAACCAACCAAACTAGAAAGTACAACACCAAGTGCCATAAGAGAAGCCTTCCCAAACACTGCGATGGAAAATGAGCCTTACATCAATCTTAATAAATAATGAATCACCACAGCGTGTGACAAACATTTTTGCGCCAAAACTCCATTTCAGTTTCTTAACATGGTTGTGATACTTAACTAACCGATACATATGGGATGTTTTGTTCACATAAGTATCGGTTTCTCGGAGATTTCTAGTATTCAAGCTCTTACCTGATTGAGAAGCATGTGAACAATCTTCAGCCTTCAGATTGATCTGGCGGACCAGTTTATTACCATGATCTGATATGACTAAAGCACACATTTGAGGAATGAAAACAAGTTCAAGATCATCGGAGAATGAAGCATCCTGGGCAGGTCCATCCCCCTTGCCTGCCTTTTGAGTATAACCTCCAGCGATTGTGGTGACACCTATATTATTGGTTATCATTACAGAATATGTTTCAGCAGTCACACAACAGCAGGCAAAACCAAAATACAAATCGGCAGAAAAAACCACAAACATTACAAAACAATGTTCAACAGTTTGATCACAATTAACACTAGAAATCAAACAAAGCAAAAGATAGGAAAGTTGACTGCATCACTCTCAATATCATGGTAACAACTGACCATTTGGCTATAGAGTACCTAAAAGAAATTATTCTACCCCTAAAGAGCATAAATTCAAACCTCGTGCATTAAGCCGCGGTCAATCACCTTTCCTACTTCCTCGAGATTACCTAAATACATTTCCATCTTCTCTAATAATTCAGTATGTTTCAGTAGCGTATTACAGCAAGTATTATCACTTTATATTTGGAAAAAACATTTCTTAATAACCATAAACAAAATCAGTCAAAAAAGACACAGACAGACACTTGAAATACAAAATCAATCTTAACACACACAAAGCACACCTGATTTGCTTATCTTTCTGATAGTATGATTGAGCTTATCAGCAAAATACAAATTCCCCTTATAATCAACAGCAAAACTCCTAGGCTTATTGAACACCGCAGAAGCCACTTCACCATCAGCATATCCTGCTCCTCCACTCCCAGCAAGCTTCTTGACATTTACCCCTAGCATCAAAACATCAAAAAGACCCAATTTTTAAGCATTTTAACCACATCCCACATGCCAAACACACTAATTTTTTTGTGGGCTTTAGGTAAAATCACTAAAAACAGTATCTTTAAGCAAAATTACCTTCTGGGGTGGCCAAAGAAAGGGTGTAAAGGTGCTCCGGGAGGAATCGAGGATGATGAGATCGGAAGAACTGTCCTGTGGTAAAACGGAGTGAGGGTTAATGTTGAGTTTGTTACCGTCCAGGATCGTGGTAACAGTGTATCCATCTTCTATGACCAGGACGCCGGAGGAATTAACTGTAACAATACGCAGATGAAAATTGTTCAGTAAAATTATATTGTAAAATTGTTCAGTGAGAAAAACAATTATTGATCTGGATGTAACCATACCTTGGAATTTCGTGAGGATGCTGAGAAGTAGAAGTAGAAGTAGAAGAGGGTAGAAAGAAGACATGTTTGCAGGTAAATTTTGCGAGTGAATTTCTGTTCTTTGGAGTGATGATGAAGAACTCTTCTTTTCTCCTCCATTATGAAACTCCTTTTGTGTCCATTTTCCAAAAAAAAAAAAAAAATCCTTTTGTGTTCTGTATTTTTCTTCTTCTTTCGGGCTATACAATTACATTTCACTTGCATGTATTTTCACTTGCATTTCTTTTTCAGGGAAAAAAAATTAGATTATCAATTAACAATAAATATGTGGTAAGTAACATTCCAATGTTTCAAAAGAATTGAATATGCGTTTAGATATACTATGTTCCAATTATACCATGTTCATTAAATACACATGAGATTATATCACGACTCCTAATTCACAAGAGAGTCGCTTTACCAAATATGTTTCATATGAAAATCTTGAAATTTTGTTTAAGAAAGTACACTTGGGCCTAAAATGCGATAGGAATGCATGCATTATGTACTTTTAATTAGGATTGGCAATTTTGAGTTAAGAAGTTGTGATAAAATTATGATATATTATTATGTAATGTGGATGAATGATATGTTTGTTTATGAGATATACGAGCAAATCATTATTTTTTGGAAAATTATGTAGCTTTCATTGTCAAAATTTCATATTTACATCAGTTCAACTTTTTCTACATCTTCACGACCATAAATTTTACATAATTTAGTTTTCATCCAAGCTCTATAAATGATACATTCAACTATTTTTTCCTTCAAATCATTTTTTTGCTGCTCCTTGTTAAAGCTAGCATCATTCCTCAGCTTCCAAAGTGTGTAAATGGTCTCAATTATGGCCATTTTCAGCATTTCAGCCTTTGCTCCTTTTCTCCTGCAGTTTTGCACTAGCCACTGCAACTCCTCACTCCACCCCTTCGGTTCTCTTTTCACCTGCATCCAATTTAGAACATATTTCCAGATTTCCTTGAACTTGTTGCACTAAAAAAATAGATGCTCTAATGTCTCAAGTTCAATGCATACCATACAGCTCCCATCATTTGCAATCCCCATTTTTAGCATCCTGTCTTTAGTTAACAGTTTATCATGAAAAGCCATCCATAAAGTGAATTTAGCTCTAGATCTAGCCAAATTTTCATATATCATTTTCCTCCATGGTACATCATTTTGTGCCTCACTGATTCCCTTATACACCTTGCTCACCTTAAACTTCTTTTTGTTCAGCTGCATTTTCCATTGCATCAGGTTCTTAGCTTTTTCTCTACATTGCATCGGTTTCTTCATCATCCATAAGTTTGAACTAGGGATTATCACCTCCATAACCTCCTTCTCCTTTATACAGTAAGCGTGAATCCATCTAATCCAAACACCATCAGTCTTTATGCAGATATTCCACATTGTTTTCATCATAACTCCTTCACCCCAATCCACCAAATCTATCACATTTAGGCCTCCTTTCCTTCGCTGGTGTGCAAATTCTATCCCAAGCAATTGGTGACTTCTTGGTTATTTCCTCTCCCCCGCTCCATAGGTAAGACCTGCAAATTGCATCTATATGCTCTAACACAGCTTTTGGTAATGGAAAACATTGAATCCAGTAGTTGGCAACAGCAAACAAGACACTCTTCACTAGCTGCAATCTGTCTGCATAGCTAAGAAGTTTAGCATTCCAATGCCAAATCATCTTGTTAAATTAGGTTCTTGTTGTTATAAATTGCTAACTAATCCTTTAACTCTATGTAATTTAAAATAATTAATGTACCGCTAAATGTTTGAACAACACGTCTTTATTTTAGGTCCCACTTGAATTTTTTTTATAAAACGACAATCCACACAAAAATGTATAAAATAAATGAACCAATGGAGAAAGGAATATTCGAACCTACCAATCAAAATCTCTCGTACCAACGAAAAGAACCTTTTAGAGAAATCAGGGTAATAGTGAACGTACAACTTCATTGATGAACACAAGGACAATGTAATGATCACCTGTATCCAAAATGGACAGTATTGAACACTGTGTAACCTTTTGCTTGAAAAGTAGAAATGCAATGGGCGCATGATGTGCATAGAAATACATACAATATCTAACATCAAGTGGCAATAACATTAAGATTCTATGAGCATTTTCAGCAGTGCAAGCGGATCTCACAAGCTGCAACCGGGGGGAGAGGGGGGTTGGGGTTGCACAATTCAGATCTCACAAAGCGCACAATATGCAATGAAACATGTTAGCAAAACACAAACTTCAAACATAAATAGTTCTTAAAACAGATAGGGAAAGTGCACTGTACTATATCTACAAATACATTTAGATGTTAGATTGATGATTAGGGAGATTTAGATCCTAAATATACTTTTATTATCTATTATTGTAAAAGTTGTAATTAAACGAGAAATCCATCATTTGTTACAGACTCAATTTTCAATTGCAATCCATCACCCAACGAACCATGGAATCAACACTGAATTTGTCAAAACATTTTTGTTTTGGTACCTATGACTTCTATTTTTTCTTTAATTAATGATCTCAAAAAAGAAAATAAAATAAAAAGGAAAAACAAAAACAATTCCAGTGCGCATGTTCTAATTCTTCCTCCACTGCAGCACCGAAAACACCGACTCTTTGCGCGCACACAGATGCAAACAGAATCTTCATCACTTCTACGCAGAAGAATTCACTCAAACCCAATTGATTGATTAATCAATTCTTCTCACTGGTCATTTCAGTAACCATTTTTTCAATCTTCTCCTTTTCATCTACAAGATCCGAATCTGGCCCAGCTGGCCTGTGATTGCGACCCAGATCCTTGCTCTATCCAGATCTCAATGCACTAATTCAATTCCCGGGTTTGCTCACACGAATTGGTGGTGATCCTGGATCTGATCGAGCTCTCCCGCAGTTTCAAAACGGACCCAATCATGAATCCTTTCTCATCCGGCACCCGCCTCAGGTCAGTATAATGCAATTCCGGCTGATGGGTCCTCGTAGTTGTGATTTTAAGCGTTGTTTTTAGTGTGAAGGCGCTTTCTTGCTCGAATTCTGCAAACCCTTTACGTGTGACGAGTTGCAATGTGTCAAAATGTAATGCCGTAAGTTCTTGTGTGGTTATTAATGTGGATGGAAGATTTTCGCGGTGCAAGTGGAGTGTAGTACTGTTTTAGTGAGATGGAAGGCTGGTTGAGGAGATGAGGGAATTGGAAGCTGGTCTAGCTGTTGAAGTCTGGTTCTACTACGTAAACGGTCGAGGGTTTGTTTATTTATGTGATAGGTTGAGGGTCCATTAGGGACTTTTTGCTTTAAGGGAACAAAACGAAGAAGATGATTGAGGAGATGAGGATAGCCAGGGCCACTATACATATGACTTTATGGATGCTAGTGGAATTGGTGGAATAGGTTAGGTATAGCGTCGAAGTTGATGGTGCGTTGTGGAAATTATTATCGACTGATGTTGGGTTTCTAAGCTAGTATAGCAAGCGATAGTGTTATCTTATTTTCTAAACCTTTGTTGTGTTTTGCATTGATAATGAGGTAGTAGTTGGCGTTTGGGCTTGCTTGGGTGAAGCAGATATAGCGATCTTAGAGTCTTAGAGACAATCCCCTCTAGCTTCAGCTTGTATGTATGTCAATGAACTATCATTAAAAAATCACGTGCACATATGAATTGTTTGTCGGTTTAAAACTTGGGAATTCAATTATTTGTATTCTTGAGGTTGTAGATCACTGGTGCTGTAACTTATAAATACATCACTGTGAATAGCCATTACGTCAGGATTTTTGGTTATAAATTTCCAGGCCTTGTAGATTTTTTTCCCGTATCCTTGTGATCTGTTTATACCAATTTATCCCTGTGAATGAATGAGTTGGGGTTCATTGAGCCTTTTCTGAGTGTGCAGAAGGATGTGACCATCTCAATGATCAAATAATTCCTTGCCTGGTCTATCATTAGATAGTTATTTCACATGAAGAAGGAAGTTTTGTTTATTCATTAACTTATAATCTGTCTGTCTGCTGACTGTTCTCCTGTATTATAAATCTCCCAAATTTCGAGAATCATTGAATTCAAGACAAACATCTTCATGTTAGGATTCTGTAATTTTCTTGGTTTAAAATTTATCATGTTACCCATTTTTTCATTATTCTGTCAGCTCCATTAGTTCTCGTCCTCTTGCTTTCGTACTAATATGGATATTTATAAACTCAGCATTTGTGAAAATCCTACCCTTTTGGCCAGCCAATTGTTACTTGGTTATCCGAGTCCCTGCCATCACTTATAATGTCACTGATTCGTATGTGTACGTTACAGAAAGTAAGATGTCTAACTGTGAGAGGTAATGGAATAAAAATTCGGTTAAGAAAACCAACCTTTACCTCGGTTGATGGGAAAATAGTTTCTCTCCCCCCTGCCCAACAACATTCTAAATGCAACACTTTAGTTGGGCCTTTGAGATTTTGTTGTGAAGTTTCTCTCTGCTGCTCATTTTTTTCTTTGTATACCTTCTGCATCCATGGGACTCAATCTGGAACTGCACTGTTCTTTTGTTGATACTAGTTCAAGTCAAATTAACTTTAAGATGCTGTTCCATTTTAAGCCATAACTTATCTTATATGCAGGGACATGATCCGGGCAATACGCGCTTGCAAAACGGCTGCAGAGGAGCGCGCTGTTATTAGAAAAGAATGTGCTGCTATTCGTGCCGCAATTAGTGATAACGATCATGATTATAGGCATCGTAATCTTGCAAAACTCATGTTCATTCACATGCTTGGATACCCAACCCATTTTGGTCAAATGGAATGCCTGAAGTCAATAGCATCTCCTGGATTTCCAGAGAAAAGAATAGGATATCTTGGTCTGATGTTGCTTCTTGATGAAAGACAAGAAGTTCTAATGCTGGTTACGAATTCCATAAAACAGTATCCACTATTATAATAGTTTTTTTCCTCCTCTGGTTAGAACAGTCCCTATTATTATACCTTGCTATTAGATTTTATATACAACTCATATCTATAAAGTTTGTTATCAGCATTCTTTCTTGCTTTAATGAAAAAGATCACTGGGCTCCTTAACTTGTGTTTAGAGATCTTAATCACACCAATCAGTATATCGTGGGGCTTGCTCTTTGTGCTTTGGGGAATATTTGTTCTGCAGAAATGGCTCGTGACCTTGCGCCCGAAGTTGAACGCTTGTTACAATTTAGAGATCCAAACATCCGAAAGAAAGTAAATCCTACTGCTTCCATCTTACGAATGACTCGTTACTGATCGCACAGCATTTGTAACTTTCATATGCTTATACCTTGTTATTATTTGGCTTTGAAAGTTCATTATCTATTTCACTCAAATTCTACTCTATGTTTACTCAACTCTATCTACATGTAGGCAGCATTATGCGCCATCAGAATTGTGAAGAAAGTTCCAGATCTGGCAGAGAACTTTATAAACCCTTGTGCTTCTCTGCTGAAGGAAAAACACCACGGTGTTCTTCTAACAGGCGTGCAACTTTGTACAGATTTATGCCAGATCAGTGACGAGGCACTTGAATATTTTCGGAAGGTATAGCTGGAAGCTTTCTCTTGTATTTATGTGCACAACATGTAGGTCATGTTCTGAGCTCTTGTTTTATGTGTTACATTGCACATACGTGGTTTCCATTTTATTGAAATCTCCACAGTGTATGATAATCGTTTAGTCTTTGGCTCTTGATGCTGCTGCTTTACCCAAAACAAGGTGAATAGATTACTCAACCTAATCGATGTCCTTTATTCATGCCCTAGGAATATTGATATCCAGATGGTAGATAAAAGTGTTTGGATTTTTTTTCTGAATAAAATGTATTGACAGATAAGGGATCTAGAGATGCTTCCTCTGAAGAAATGTGTCTAAATGAATAAGTGTGGGTATGATGCACATGCACTGATCTTGACAGCATACGATTGAAATATTATTAAAACATAATTGTGAATCTGTTAAGTCTCCTTTTAAATTTAGTCTTCTCATTTTCTACGATTTCTGGAAGTTACTATTAAGTGTTTTAGCAGTGTTGAGGATTTAAGCTGTTTTTTTCCAAATTACTGATTTCTTAGAGTGAGATTCTACACTTCTAGGGGTTGACTCATGGTCTGTTTCAATCACCTCTAGTCTGTTGAATGCATGAAATGTAATATTTTAATTGTTCTTGGATCTGATGAAATACCTTACCATATACTTTTAGGTTAGTTTTTAACTGTCAAGAACATCATAATGATGATTTTGTTGGAAATAAATGTGAACTTTATTATGTAAAATGGATTCATCTAGTTCTTCTTGATAAAAAAAGTTATGTTATGATTTACGTTTATTTTTTGCCTCCGTGGTTCAGAAATGCACAGAAGGTTCAGTGAAAGTGCTGAGAGATCTGGCAAACAGTCCATATGCTCCAGAATACGACATTTCTGGGATTACGGATCCCTTCCTCCACATTAGATTGCTAAGATTTTTGCGAGTTTTAGGACAAGGAGATGCTGATGCTAGTGATACCATGAATGATATTCTTGCTCAGGTGAGCTCCTTTGAGTAGTTAGCTTTTATAGAGTATGTGGAATGTTAGCAGTTTGCTTCTGACCAGCTTATGATGGGCATGTAATATAATGGTTACTCCGGCATAATGTGATTCATTCTTATCCCAGGTGGCAACAAAAACCGAGTCAAACAAAAACGCAGGCAATGCCATTCTCTACGAGTGTGTGGCTACCATTATGAGCATTGAAGATAATGGTGGTTTGCGGGTACTTGCCATCAATATTTTGGGAAGATTTCTGTCCAACCGCGACAACAATATCCGGTATATATATATTTATTTATTCTTTCAAGTTTTTTCAAGCACGTGATGTTTTCTTATTCTTCTCTGGGAGAGTGGTTATGTTCTGCGAATTTACCAATGACTCGCTGTTGTTCCCGTATTCATCTATCCTCTTTGGAAACTTACAATTTATCGTTGCGACTGCTTTCTTCTTACTAACCATTTGGTTCATTTCTTCCATCTGATTTATCAGATATGTTGCCTTAAACATGTTGATGAGAGCTATTACGGTAGATGGCCAAGCAGTGCAGAGGCATAGAGCAACAATCTTGGAGTGCATTAAGGTGCTATGTCTAAATTTGTGCATTTATTTATAGCTAGTGGGGTATATGAACTTATCCCTTCACCCATTCTTTCTTTTGTGCTTGTGCACATTAATATAATCGATACTAGGGGAGAAATAGAAATTTGTTTTTCTGGATCCTAGGTTTTCACAGTGACATTTTGCATGATTTGATGATAAAACACCGGGGTGTTATCTGATAAATTAGCGAATTTAGGTTCACGAATAAGTTTGCTCACCGACCACTGAAAAATACAGAGGAAATAGTACACCTGCATGATTGGCTTTATTCCGAGAGGTTCGTCATGTTGAATGCTGTGGAAATGTTGTTGTGAAAGAGAGTTTCTTGGTTCTTAATAAAGAGCTGTGTGGTTGACTAATAATTGATATCTCTCCCTTCTATCTGGTGAAGGCACCGTGGAAAACATAAGCTTTAATTATTAAGTAGAAAAACTTATATACTTTCAGAAGTTCTCATTACCTCCTTCCTGGCCCCTTTAATTTTTTCCACAGGACTCAGATGCCTCTATTCGTAAGAGGGCCTTGGAGCTTGTGTATCTTTTAGTAAATGAAAGCAATGTTAAACCTTTGACAAAGGAACTGATTGACTTTCTAGAAGTCAGGGAACCTGAGTTCAGAGGAGACCTCACTGCCAAAATTTGTTCAATTGTGGAAAAGTAAGTTAAAGCTTCTATGTATATACACATGTTCCGTACTTGGATAAATTAAAATGACTTACCATTTGATTGTATTACTTGCAACTATCTTGCAAATGCATACTTTTAATATGGTACATCTTGTGGTGCCAGGCTCTCTCCTGAGAAAATTTGGTATATTGATCAGATGCTTAAGGTTCTCTCTGAGGTACACCTCCGAATTCTGATAATCAATTTATGATTTTAAGTTTTATATAACTAGGCTCAATTGTTAATAAAATTGATTGTTCGTATTATATCTCCAAGCTGAAAATGTTCCCTTTAACCTGTTGTTAAAGTGGACTGCAGAGCATATTATGATCAAATAACCTTAGTCCATGTAAATTGTAAAGTTCAATATTCAAGATTATCCTGAGGATAATATCTAGATTATCCTGAGGAAATATCTTATTTCTCTGGTATAAATTTTCACGTACCTTTCCTCCTGGTGATGAGACAATACTATTTTCCCCTTCCTATAAAATATGCATGCCATCTTAGTCTCATAAGTAAAATATTTTATCACTGGTGAGAGTCCGAGACCTGATTTGTTGGATTTTTTACCACTTTTCTACTGATTATCTTCTCCTGATGGAGTTATATCTCTGTGCTCTGGTCCGCAGGCTAGAAATTATGTGAAGGATGATGTATGGCATGCTCTAATTGTTGTTATTACAAATGCTTCTAATCTTCATGGATATTCT
>JAULKM010000013.1:2180551-2224862 GCA_032355605.1 Rubia tinctorum
TTAAAAAATCCAGTGGGAAAAAGAGTATAGTGTTAACTCCTAAAAATACTAAACAAATAAAAATATAATAAATGACATTTTCTAATTCATATAATTTTTTGTGCTAAAATTATTAAATATAGGGTGAGTTGAACTCGTTGGTCGATTCCACTCATACTGCACTCTTACAAAAGTGTCCCAGCATGATCTTATCATACAATTTAAACCAATTAATCTATGCAACATAACTTATAGCCCAAGAGCAAGAGCAAGAGTGGTGTCGAACAAGCTCCAACCCTATTATTCTGAAGATCATATTTGAATCTCAATCACCTTTTATCTCAGAGAGGCTAATCATGGACAATGTGTTTATTGTTTATGAATTTCATCACACCATGAAAGGGAGAACAACAGGTGTATCAGGGCAGATGAACCTTAACCTTTACATGAGCAAGATGTTTCGCAAGATCATATGGATTTTTGTGTCCAAACCCCTAACTTTTATGTGATTTCCAAGGGCGTTTATGGATCTTATTCACTTATGCTTATCTTCAGTGTTACTTTTCATCATTTTAAATGGAGAGAGTTTGGTCAGCTTACGCCTCAACGAGGCATACGAAAAAGGGAATCTCTATCTTCCTATTTATTTATCATCACTCGGAAGTATTGTTCATGTTACTTATGGACCTCACGAGTGAAGGCAAGCCAAAAGGAGATGGTGAATCTTGTTATGGCCCCTGGGATCTCGCACTTGTTCTTTGCAATTGGCACTCTACTTTTTGGGGAAGCTATAATCGAGATTATGACTAATATTCAATAATAATTCTCTCTATATGAGGACATCCTAGGTCAAAGGACCGATTTTGACAAGTCAAAAGTACTCTTTAGTCCGAACACACCTGAGGAGTTGAGGCCGTATATATGATCCATATTGAAGGTCTTTGAAGTTTCCTCTTAGGGGAAATACATATGGTTTCCTTTATTTATTGGTATAAATAAGAATGATATCTTCCAATCTATCAAAGACATGGTCAGGCAGCGGAAAGATTGGTGGAATTAAAGGAACTTATCTAATGCAAGTAGGGAAATTATCATCTAATGAGTCCATCGGGCTATTCCCGTTTACACGATGAGCTGTTTTTACCTCCCATATTACACCAACTTGGATATTTGGGGCTTGTTGAACAAATTTTGGTGGGGCGGTTGTTCAACAAAGAAGATGATTCATAGGGTTTCTTGACCAAATCCATCTCGCGTGAAATCCAAAAAAAAGTAGGGCTTTTGAGATTTGAATGCATTTAATATAGCATTGCTTGGTAAGCAGGCTTGGAGATTACTTACACATCCACATTCTATGCTAGCTATAGTTAATTTATGCCCATTCAAATATAGTTGAACCTTCATTGGCAAGTAGACCATCTTGTTCTTGGCGTAATGTACATGCAAGGATAGATTTATTACGTCTTGGTTGTCAAAAGGAAATCACCATGGGGAGGAATACACATATTTGCTATGACCCAGGGCTCTTTTGACTAAGAAATTTTTTCGTTAAGCACTCTAAGTAGGTACCAACACATACGTCTAAAGTCTCAGACCTAATTGATCCAGACATATCTTGGTGGTGCATGGACCTAGTAGAGGCTCATTTTGATTCAGATGATGTTGATGCTATTAAGAAGATACACCTACATGCTGCAGTGGATTGGAATGTTAGGCTTGGCACTACACGTTGACAGGAAATTTCAAAGTAGCAATAATAAACTTCCATCACATCATCAATTCCTGGTAAGTGTTTTAATTAAAATATGAATTTTTGGAAAATACCGTAGGGGATTATATGTTTCAAAAAGGGCATTTCATTATGCGTGGCGTTTGTGCACATACTCTCTAATGCAACTGAAAATTTGAGGAAGAGAACTATAGATGAATCATTATTTTGTCCGATTTACTTAGAGATTTCATATTAACAAATCACTCGTTTTTTTCTTTCTATTCTCCATATGCACAGAGAATATGGAGTTTTATTGGCCTGCTCCCTAGTGGTGAATCAACGGGCTTCCGAGGGAGAGACGTGGTTCTAAAAACTACATAAAGAAAATGCAAACTTGGTGTGTGAGATTGGGGTTATGATTTTTGATAGTGTATGGTTCCATCAAAATCGGTCTATTTTTGAGAAAGCACATTGAGGCGCGACTGAGATGGCTGCTATGGTTGTCGTGAGCATGAGGAGATTCTCATCGTTGTTGCCAGATCATTTATTGCATTCACTAGAGGACATATGCAGGGTGTATTTTGTTGCAGACATTGCTCAAAAATCAGCTAAGATATGAGATATGGAGGTTGACTATCACAGAGCCTCCTTAAGGATGTGCAAGGAGAATCCCACATATATATGGCCCATTTATGGCGGAAACTTTAGCTTAGGAAGAGGCCATCATGTTGGCATCATACCCAATCTTCAGAATAAGGGGTTTGTTAGGGATGCCCTTAATGTGATAAATATGGTGTGAGGAGGCGAGGAAGTCTCCGCTCACTACAAAGGCATCACTGCAACAGTCCCATGATTGCTTGAGAATTGCACTTTTTTACAAGTATTTTTTATGCCTGGAGGAAAAAATATTTACCACATTCTCCTACAAAACATTGAAAAGACAAGTACCCTGCTATTTAACGCATGAGTCACTCCTTCGAGTTTTTATCAATCAATTTTAGATATATTCTGTAACTCTGAAATGAAGCTACTCCCCGTGTTCCTAATCCAGTGTCCCACTTACCCAAAATGGTGTCCTTAGAGCAATGTACTATTCTTTTTTTTTTCATTTTCAGTTTTGGCAAGAAACCCAAGATGAATTTATCCACTTGTCATTTTCCACTTACCTCCTCATCCATTAAAAATTATATCTTTTATTTAAGTGGGACATTGAATTAGGGGGGAGAGAGAGAGAGAGAAAGAAAAAGATACTCTTTTAGAAAAGGTTTGTCAAGATATTTTTGTGCTTTTGTACCAGTATGAACTGTACATTTTTCATTTTGGTTCATCCCACCAAAAGCTGCACATTCTCTATTTTTGAAAATATAATTTATTGTAAAAAAGACAAGACTACCCTTAAAAATAAAAAGGAAATTCTTTTACTGATTATGGGCTAATGCATATGTTTTTGTACTTAGCCCAAATAAGTGGATGATTTCTACAATAAACCAAACTTATCCTAGAATAAACTAACCTAACCTAATAAAATGCACTGACCTAATCAAATTATTGTCATTTTCTTCTCAATCGCCCATCGCTCACCTTCTTCCTCAATCTCACCGCTTATCGCTCAACTTCTTCCTCAATCCCACCGCTTATCGCTCAACTTCTTCCTCAATCCCACCTCCTATCGCTAATATTTTTACCCTAATTACTACAGACCATCGCCCAGATTCTTTCGTTCATCTTCTTCCCAAATTGTTACCGCTCCCCTAAACTTAGAACCCTATATCCCCTCCCATGGGTGTAACAGAATCGACGAAGGTGAGTGGGCAATGACGGGAGGAGGAAATGACTGCGAGTTGGTGATTACAGGAGGAGGCAACGACAGTGAGGACACAACTACTCTAGAACTTCTAAACTACGAGATTTTGTCATGGCTTCGTATGGCTAAAGTCAATTTATTTGTGATGTACTTATTTGTGAATTCTGTTAAGATTTTGTAAATCAAAGCACCGCTTTGTTGCGGTTTTGATTCTTTTACACGAATAATGATTTCATTAATTAAACTAATCAACCAAGCCAATACAAGCTATGGCCATCACTTTTGAACATTACTATGAACTCAATTATTTTTAAGAGTTAATCTCAATTTGAAGATAATAGAACTCTAAATAAAGGCTAACTTGTTCCTTTTTGCCACTAGTTTTGGGACATTAAAAATTATCTCTAAGCAACTAAGAGATCCAAATGCTTATTTCAAATGCAAGGATAATATGGAAAAGTCTGTACTAACTAAGCATTTGGAAATTATATTTGGATCATATTTATTGATGTCACTGCTTATTTCATAAAGCCTAGAAGAAAGAAGCCATGATTTATAAATTTTATAAATTTTTATAAACTATCAACTTCGTCAAATACAGTTTCTTATAATACTCCTACTTGTTTTAATTGTAAGGAAGGAGGACATGTGTGCAATAATTGCTCTCATGCTCGAATAATGACTACATTGGAGGATGAGGAAGAAGAAGATGAATATGCTGATATGTCAACACTGTATAAACCGGAGAAGAACAAGTAGATGAAGAGATCATCATAAATGATCAAGGTGAACAAGGTCCAGAAACACAAGGTAATTTCGTGTCATTGAGACTTCTCAACTCTCAAATGGCCGAAATAGAGGTACAACATATTAATATATTCCATACTTGGTGCCTTGTAAAGGATAAAAATTGCTTACTGATTATAGATGGTGGATCTTGTGCTAATATTGTTTCTAATCTTCTAGTTAAATCGTTGTCATTGACTGTCACCACTCATTCATCTCCATATAAACTTATTTGGTTAAATGGTAGTCGAAAGATTAGGGTTACTAAATAATGCATGATTAACTTTAGGATTGGGAAGTAACATGATTCTATCTTATATGATGTTATAACTATGGAAGCTAGTCATATTTTGTTGGGTAGATCTTGAAATTTTGATCGAAAATCTAAACATGATGGATACACTAACAAAGTTACTGTGATTAAGTATAGAACCAGGTATACTTTGACACCAATGTCTCTTGCGAAAATCCTTGAGGCTCAAAAGCGCATGAAAATCGACAGGGAGAAGTTTTTAGCTGAGGCAAAGATGGCCGAACTAAACCTTACTCAGGGTTTGAGTGATTTCGGCCACAAGACAATAAAAAGAGGAAAAAACCCTGTCAATTTCTACCATAGGTCATGGAGGGCCTATCCTAAGGCAGGTAAGACAGGTTAGTCGCCGAATGATTCTGAAAAGTCACATAAAGCTTTGTCTTTACATCTTAGTCCTTTACCTTCTATTTATATGATGAGACTTGAACTACCTACTAAATATGGTAAATATTTTTATGCTTCAATAAGAGATGTGAATATTTTTTTGACTAATCATTATTTTGTTCTTATATTACACTTTAAAGAAAGTTTCTTCGCCAAGGAAGATATACCTGTAAATGTACATTCACGATTTGCTGAGATGTTACAAGAATTCGAAGATGCTTTACTAAGGAACTAACTCATGGTTTACCACCAATATGAGGTATTGAACATTAGATAGACTTAATAGCGGGTTCGGTCATTCCGAATCGCCTGGCTTGTAAAGCAAACCCCGATGAGACAAAGGAACTACAAAGACAAGTCGAAGGTTTGCTTGAAAAAGTTTATGTGCTTGAATCTTTAAGTCCTTGTGTTGTCTCTATCATTTTAGTTCCTAAGAAAGATAAAATTTGGCGTATGTGCATGAATTTTTGTGCTATAAACAAGATTACCATTAAGTATCGCCATCCTATACCTAGGTTAGATGATATGCTTGAAAATTTACATGGTTATGTGATTTATACTAAGGTTGATTTAACTCAGGGATATCATCATATTAAATTAAAGGAAGGTGAAGAATAGAAAATTGCATCTAAGACTAAGTTCAGATTGTATGAATGGGTTGTTATGCCTTTTGGATTAACTAATGTTTCCAGTACTTTTATGCGGTTGATGAATCACGTTCTTCGGAGATTTATAGGTCATTTTGTTGTTTATTTTGATGAAATTCTCATCTATTCTAAGTCAACTAATGAACATATTCAACATTTTAAAATGGTTCTTGTTGCACTTTGTGAGTCTAAACTGTATGCTAACATCAAGAAGTGTACTTTTTGTGCTTCGTAAGTTGTTTTTCTTGGTTTTTTGCATATGGTAATGGTATCAAGGTGGACAAAACCAAGGTTTAATCCATTAGGTCATGGTCGACTCCCACAAATGCCAATCAGGTGAGATCATTTTATGGCTTAACTAGTTTTTATAGAAAGTTGTATATGATTTGTCATCTATTGTTGCACCTCTAAATGAAATAGTTAAAAAGGATGTTAAATTTTTGTGGAGCGAAAGCTAAGAAAATGCATTTAATGAATTGAAATTAAGATTATGTAATGCTCCTATACTTGCTTTACCTGGTTCTAATGGTACGAGATTCATTGTGATGCATCTGGTGTTGGTATTGGTATTGGTGTTGTGCTTATGCAAGAGAATCGACCTATGGCTTACTTCAGTGAAAAGCTAAAGGGAGGTGCTCTTAACTATCATGTATATGAGAAGGAATTCTATGCTATAGTTTGTGCTTTAGAGACATGGCATCATTATTTGTTACATAAAGAGTTTCTTATTCATAGTGATCATGAATCTTTAAAGTATTTGAATATTCAGTTGAAGATGAATAAACGTCATGCTAAATGGTCTAGTTTTATTGAGAATTTTCCTTGTGTTACACCATAAAAAGGGGAAACAAAATGTTGTTATTAATGCTTTAAGTTGTAGGCATGCTTTGATTACACGTCTTGATTAAGCTTTACTTGGTTTTGGCTTCGTGAAAGAGTTATATGCAATTGATCCTGACTTTGCTTCTGTATGTGCTGCTTACAAACAAGGTGCTAATAATAGGTTTTATAGACATGATGGATTCTTGTTTCGTGATAATAAGTTATGTGTTCCTCAGTGTTCTATGCGAGAGTTACTTAGGGAAGCACATTCTGGTGGTCTTATGGGCTTTCTTGGTGCTTCAAAAACATATAATTTGTTAAATGAACACTTCTATTGGCAAAAAAATGGCACTACTTGTTGATAGGATTTGTAGGATTTAATTTGTTTTGAATGCTTGAAGGCTAAGCCGACAACTAAGCTTCATGGACTATATACTTATTTTCCTACACATCTTTGGGTTGATATTTCTATGGATTTTATCCTTGGACTGACACGACCACATTCAGGTGATGATTCTATATTTGTTGTGGTTGATCAACTTTTCAAGATGACACATTTTATTCCTTGCATAAAAACTGATGATGCTAAACATGTAGCTGACTTATTCTTGAAGGAAGTTGAGCTAATTCATGGTCTTCCTTCCAGTATAGTTTCCAATTGCGATGTGAAGTTCTTATCCTTATTTTGGAATATGCTCCAGAGGAAGTTGGGAACTAAGTCACTATTTTCAACAGCAAGTCATCCACTAATAGATGGGCAAACAGAGGTTACTGATCTTACACTGGGAACCCTATTATGTTCCCTAGTCCAGAAAAACCTGAAGAGTTGGGAAGCGTGCACTCCCATAGTAGAGTTTGCTTACAACAGAACTGTTCATTATACTACTTCTTTATCTCCATTTGAAGTTGTTTATGGTTTCCTACCTGCTACTCCACTTGGTCTAATTCCTTTGAAATTTAAACATATTAGGTACCTTAATGGAGAAAAGAAGGTTAATTCTCAGACAGATTCACGAAAGAGTCAGACAAAGAATTGAAAGGACAAATGCTCAAAATGCGGAGAAGGAAAACCATGGAAGAAGACTGATGATTTTAACCCTAGCAATTGGGTTTGTTTACATCTTTGAACCTAATGCAAGGAAATCTAAGCTAAATCTCCGCGGTGATAGCTCTTTCCAAGTCTTTGAGCGTGTGAATGATAATGCGTACAAGATTGATTTATCGTACGACTATGGTGTTAGTGCTACGTTCAATGTTGTTGATTCTCCTTATACATTTGAAGATAATTTAGTTTCGAGGATGAAACCTTCTGACCACAGAGGGAATGATACAAATCTAGATGCTAACTCCATAAATGATCTATGTCACAGCAAGATCAATACTTCAAGGGTTGTGCTAGAGATCCTCTAAGTAAGTTGGTCCAATGACAAGAGCCAAGAGAAACTTAGAGATGAAGCATTGAATGCTTTGATTGTTAAAGTACATGAAGAACATCCTAGCCAAAGTCAATTGGTTTGGAACATTTGACTATCATTTCTAGGAAAGCCTAGAAGATTTTGTCCAAGAATAAACAACACACTTTATCCCACTGGGTTTTTCAGTGAGGTTGTGTAGTCTTGACGTAAAGCCAAGTGAGAGATGTGGACAAACAAAATCATACTGATGTCACTACTCATTTCATGAACCCTAGAAGAAAGAAGCCAGGATTTATAAATTTTAAATTTTAACATTTGGCCGCTTGAGCCTTGTAATAGATATATTTTTGGTTGAATACTATTAGTTAGATAGTTGGTTGGTTAGTTAGTTAGTAAGTTACCTAGTTGATCAAGAATAGAATTGGGCTGAGATTTTACTTGTGTAAATTGGCATGCACTAGTAAAATGCAGTCAAGATTTGATTATTGTTAGGATTAGATTAGCACATTTATTTGTAGTTAGTTTAGGACAAAGAAGGAAAATCCCGTTTGAACTAGGTTTCTACAGAATGTTGTAGTCTTTGTTTGCCGATATCTCCATATAAAACTGGAGAGATGGCCAAATTATTAGACACAACTTTATACATCATATATTCAGAATTTTGAGTTACAACTATTTGCTTGCAAGCGTTCCATTGTTACTTAATCCCGTAGATTAATTAAGTTAGCAATATTCTTCAAATATATGAGCTGATCATGCGGGCTAGTTAGTAAACTGTTGGTTCAGCTGTGATTAGGTTATGTGAGATTACCTTGTTATAGTCAAGAAACCAAAAAAAATATTTCGTATCCAAAACCATCATAAGGGGATTCATATTAATACTTCTTAAATGGTTTTGATTTCCAATAATATACTTGGATCCATTTGATCCAAAGTACATCTTCCTTTTGTTGTATTGCCCATACCGGATTACAAAGAGCAGCTTCATTCCATAAGCCTGGATCCCTGAAATCTAATCCTCCATCTGATTTACTTCTACTCACATAGTTTCAAGAAGCAGAGGAAACGTATCTACCTTATCTATTCTTGTTCTATAAGAAACACCTACAGATTTTAACAATTTCTTCCAGCACACTCTCAAGTAGTTTGAAGATTACTTTGTTACAATCAAGAAACCAAAAAAATATATTCCGTATCTAGAATCTTTGTAAGGTAATTCATCAATACTTCTCAAAGGATTTTGAATTCAAATATTGTACTTGGGTCCATTTGATCCAAATTACATCTTCCTTTCGCTATATTGCCCGTACCGGATTACAAAGAGTAGCTTGATTCCATAAGCCTGGATCCCTGAAACCCAATCCTCCATCTTATTTACTTCTGCTCATAGAGTTTCAAGAAGCAGGGGAAAAATATCTACCTTTTCTATTCTTGTTCGATAAGAAATACCTGCAGATTTTAACAATTTCTTCCAGCACACTCTCAAGTACTTTGAAGATTTCAATCCAATACCTTACTATGCTTAATAGTATAGTATTTATTAACTGTTCACTACCAGGATGAGATAGGGTTCCTGAATTCCAAGTACTCAACTTCATATTAATCTTCTCAATTAGCTTTTTATATGACTTCTTATTCAATATGAGATTTGACACAGGAAGCCCTAGATACTTCAATGGTAATGATTATTTGTGTTTGTGTGATGCTTTTATTTCTGGTCCGGTGGTGGGTGGTGGCAGTGGGTTGATGCTGGTGGGTGCTGGTAGGTGTTGGCATGGCAAGAGGCTAAATGAGTCTTTGCAGACTTTTTAAAAAAAATTGGACTCTCTCTACAATTTATGTTGGGATAGATTAAGTATAATATATCTTGATGTAAAAAGAATTCATTTTCTTAGTCTTTTGGAGGCCAATATTATTAATAATCTCTACCATCCTCGATAGTTTTAAAATTTAAAAATAAATATATTCACACCTTTTTATTTAGAAAATAGCGACAATTAATAAAGGTCTTGATTACTCGTTATTAATAGTAAGATTTATTTTGCCCCAATTTTAAAAATAATATATATTTCATTAAATAAAAGACGCATCCAACACATAAGTATTGAAAAGAATTTATTAAAGTTCTATATTTTGAATTAAATTATAATTCAATATAAGATCACAATTATGTTTATATCTAATAATTTTTTAATAATAATTCATGTATACGTTTAATAGGATTAAAATTTCCAATTTTCTTAGGTCTTGTTAGACTTGGCAAAATATGACCCGAATACCTAAAAATAAATATTTGAACCAAACTTAAACTGACATCTCTAGAGTGATACTCGATTAATGACCCAAAATCTAAAATTACCCGATCGAACTAAACCCCAATTAAGAGAGTCAAATCCGGTAAGACCTAAACTAGACAAAACTTATACTTGAAACCCAAAACTAACTCAAACTCGAAAAGGACCTGTATGCGAAAGATATCCGATTGTACCTGAAAAATAACCGAACCAAAAGGGGGCCTATGCATTAATACTTGCATAAATATCATAATCTCCACGAGGAAACTATGTTTTCATTTTAGGGGATAAAAACTAAAGGGGTAAAAATTGACTATAAATCAACATAGAAAATCATACTCTGTTTTGTTATTTATGGCACTATAAGTTTAACTGCTTGGATTTAGGTGAAAAAAATGAGTGGATGAAATTGAATGTAAAAAGTAAAAAGTAGAATGAGTGGATGAAATTGAAGAAATCTCGCTAAAAATAAAAAATGTGTCATTTAAAAGAAAACATCCCAATTAGGTAAGTGTGCCAATAATATAGAAACAGAGGGAGTACAAGTATTAAGAAACATATTCGTTCATTGAAAGTTTTATTAAATATACCCTCTCTGTCCCAACTTAAACTTTAGAAAAATATACTCCCTCTGACAGTTGATTAAAAAATGTTTGTCATTAATATTTTTAATTATACACAAATAAAAATTATGAAAATTAATATTCAGAAAATATACATTAATACAAATATGACACTATGTCACATGATAACATACTTGTATATATTCTCTTCGTTCCTCTGTATACGGCATCATAGGTTTATGCATTTAGATTTAGTTGAATGAAATGAGTGCATGAAGATAAAGTAGAATAAGTGAAAGAAATTGTAGAAGTCTTTCTAAAAATAGAAAGAGTGTCAATATAAAAGAAACAACCTAAAAATGAAAGTGTCTCATACATAGAAGAACAGATGGAGTGTACTGATAGAATTTTATGTTTACACTTAGTCACTTTTGACTAAATGAATAGTGCAATTGCACCTTAATTTGGTATAGATGGAGTATATAAAGCGATGTTGATTTTTCATTTTAATACATTTTGCTAGATTTAATTAAACGAGACCCATATTGAATATACCAAAAACCGATCAAACTCGATCTGACCAAACCCTATCCAAACACGATTAAAAAAAGGAATTTTTACACTTCTAACCCTAACACTAGGTTGAAACTGCTAATATATCCCGCAAAATGAGAAAGTACCAAAATAACTGTAACTTTATGACAAATTGTGCAGTATAAACTTTCGGTCTAACTCCGGCATTGGCTGAAAGAATTGACCGTTGACCGAATCTGAACTGGTCGTTGACCATTGTTTATTAACCTTTTCTCACACCTTACCCCAGTCACCGTTAGCCACCACCGTGCCACCTCCTGCCTAGACCCGCTCCGCCCGCCCTGCCCAAACCCACCACCGTCCCCTCTCAGCTAATTTCCCCTCCTTCCCGCCCAGATCTGACACCGACCAGACTACCGCGCCATTACCAATGAAAAATCTAATTGATATTTCAACAATGAATACCCTAAGACGACATCACCTGCCGCCATCATCCCCGTAAAGTTTTCTGTGATCCCGAACCTGAGGCATATATGGGTCGCCTCAGATTGCACTACTCATCCATATCTTCGCTCGTATCGATCTACTTCGGTCATTCCTCCGCCGTATTGATCTGCTTCGGTAGCCACACCTCCATCTCCCTCCGCTTTCTTGCGTTATCGACTTCTTCCATATTGGCCAGTGACGTGGTTTATGGTTTGCTTTCTAAAATAGAGGATTGATTCTCCTGCACCGCCGACGGCTCACCCCTGAGGTCTGTACTCTCGGATTTTTCAGCAGGATGTGAGGAAGAGAGGAGAAAGAAGATCGAGGCGGTGAGCGCGAAGAAGAAAGAAGATAAAATAAAGAACAAAGGCATTTATGTCTTTTCCATTTTTTAAAATTCAGGGGTAAAATGGTCATTTTCTTAAATTCCGGCCAAATTTTCCATTGACAAACGAAGTCAGCGGTGCATGGGGGGTTAGATTGACATATAGTACACAAATAAGTTAGGGTTATTTAGTACTTTCTCGTTGATATTGACACTGCACTTTCAACTTAAATTTAGAGTTAATTTAACACTTTACTCTTAAAAAGATTTATACCAGAATTGCGCCCAAGACCAAAATGATCTAAAACAAACTCAACCCAATATGATATTTCAAAACTATTCAAATGACACCCGAATCCAAACTCAGCCTACCCTATATAAAACAATCTATCAAATTATATTGGAATAAATTGAAATTCACCTTACCTGATACGTCGGACATGGTCGATATATTTAGTGAAGTCATGATGAGTATTTGCTTATGGATCAAATTGGAGATCCTTAACATTAATTATGTTTAAATAACTGTCCACGTGGGTGGCAATGAAAGCAAATTTCACTGTAATATATTGCGATCTAATCACTGTTTCTTCTTTTGAATTTTCTGCATGTAGCCTTATCTTAGCCATTTGCACATTTTTAGACTTGCTTTGCTTGATTAAGATGACTTAGTGTTCTTAAAAACCTTTCCCACAAAAATCAACGGAGCTAATATTTTCTAAATATTAATTGATTCAAACTTTTTTCTACTTAGAGGTCGATCTTTTTCCCGTACGTACGTGTAATATAATTTATAAACGTCCACATTAAATTCCCCCAAATATTGCACATTCGGTGAACACCGAGCTCTCACATATTAATATCGTTAGAGTACTTTCTACTTTTAGGATAATTTTTAAAGAGAAAGCCTCATGAAGTGTGATTTGTCCATAATTTTCTGGACAGATCTCGGTACTACAAATCTCCGTACCTTTTAAATTATAATTTAAAAATAATTAAATATTGTATTATACTCTATAAGTTAAAACATAATAAATTTTAGAATGTTTAATTTTAATATGTAATTTAATAAATACAGTGCAAAAGTTAAAAAATACATTGATGTATCCATACGAACACGCCATCTATTAGGAGACCTACTAATTTTTTGAAACATGGCCGAAAGAGGAGTGCTTTTTGTGCAACAGTTAGAAATGGTGAGAATTGAAAATATGTACTAATCTAAATTATAATCCTTAATAAGAAATTAAGTACGTCTCATATCTTGCAAAGTAATTTCAGACATAAAATTCAAATATTCAAGTAAAAATTCAATATTGCTTATATTTGAAGAAAAACTCTATCGATCTGTTTAATTTTCCACACAATCAACCAGTGTAAAAATTATTTTATTTTGAACACTACCTGTCTACGCTATCTACCACATCATTTGATTGACTTTGATATTCTGTTAGTGGAATTTCTTTATGTTTATAATCATGATTTAACTATTTACTAATTCCAAATTGCTTTACTTGAACCATTTCAAGAAGCCGCCACTACCCTATATAAACCATACTGTCACACAAACAAATGAATACAAAAAGAAATCCAACCACCATGAAAACCCTTCACATTCTTTGCATAATTTCCTTGTTCTTGGCTTCCACCCATGCAGCTACATTCGACATCCGCAACAACTGCCCATACACAGTTTGGGCCGGAGCTGTGCCCGGCGGTGGCCGCAGACTCGACCCCGGCCAATCGTGGAGTCTGTGGGTCAATCCGGGCACAGCTGGGGCCCGAATTTGGCCCCGAACCAATTGCAACTTCGATGGTAGTGGTCGCGGCCACTGTCAGACTGGAGATTGTGGTGGGGTCCTCCAGTGTACGGGGTACGGCCAGCCACCCAACACCCTAGCGGAATACGCTCTGAATCAATTCAGTAACCTCGATTTCTTTGACATTTCGCTAGTGGACGGGTTCAACGTTCCGATGGACTTCAGTCCCACTTCCGGCAGCTGTCGTCGTGGCATCCTATGCACCGGTGACATCAACGGGCAATGCCCTAGTCAGCTTAGAGCTCCTGGTGGCTGCAACAATCCTTGTGCGGTGTTCAAGACGGACCAGTACTGTTGCAACTCCGGGAGCTGTGAGCCCACCAACTTTTCGAGGTTTTTCAAGAGTCGGTGCCCGGATGCATACAGCTACCCGAAAGATGACCCGACTAGCACCTTCACTTGCCCCGGAGGAACCAATTACAGGGTTGTCTTCTGCCCTCAGCCTCGATTGAATCAATATGCAGAAGAAATTGATCAGCTCCTAGGTTGATGATAAGTAATGAAGAGCTAGCAATACTTTGGCTTTGTTGTCGACTCAAATTTGTATGGCTACACAATAAATCTGCCAAGTGATTACTTGTTCTACAAGTATGTTAGTGTGTATCTTTGTTTTGGAGTTACGAGTACTATATGTTTTCTAATAAATTTGAGCTGCGACGACTTTTATGGCAGATGTATGTTCTTCTCCTGGTAAATTCTTTTAAAGAAAGAAGAAGAAGAATGAATGGTTGAACAGTCGAAATGATATCCAGTGTACTTTTAATTAAAAATTCACGGAATAATATTCAATTTTTAGATTTGTCTTGCAGAATTAGATGCATGGCAGCACAAAACTGGAGCCTTTTAGTCACACATTTTAGTCACGTACTTTTAAGAATGAGGCCGTCTTTGGAAAAATGTTCATTTTATAAGTTATGGGAAAATCAGAAATTCAAGTGCAATTTTATCATAAAAAGATAAAAATTTACGGTTAACGTAATTAAAATTCGGGTTACAAATTATTTGGGTAAACTCACACACCGACAGTGTTTTTGTTTTGGTTAGAAATATAATATATTTAGAGTAAAACATATATATGTTTTAATCTAAATATTTAATGTTTCTAATCAAAACTCAAATGTTTATAAACAAAACTCAAATGTTTCACTTGCAGTTCCTACAGAGTATAAACTCATAACTTCATATTATTCTGATCAATCCACGTTTTTCATATGTTTATGGGAAAACCGTTTTTCACAAGAATTTTTCTTTAAGAATATGTAACTAGATAAACTGTTAGTTACATAAAATTTATTAACAGTCTCTTTACTTACTTACAGTTTAAACAGTGAGTATAAATTTTTGTTTTGTATGTTGGAGAATTAAGTATGTGAGGTGAGAGTCCAATAATATTTTAACAAGTGTCAAATAATTTAAGGGAAAAAAGAAAGTAAATTAAAAAACAAACATAAAGTCTTGTTTTAACTAGGCTAAACTATTGTGCAATTAATGTAAATTTTAATTAGGTGGATTTTTTTTAAAAAAAACATGCTAATAAATTTAGGGATCTATTGTGCAATGGTCAAAATATTATATATATATATATATAGCTTAATTTTTAGAAATTTCATTTTTCCCATTTTCATCCTCATTCTGCAACCACTCGAAAACCACCACCGGTCGCCGGGTACCACCACCAGCAGCTGGAATTTCACCAAAAATTGCTTGATCTGCCAGGGACCTCGAGCTCACGGAGTGGTGGCGGAAATTTTCTCTCAATTTTAGCAGGTCGCCGATCGAAGCCTTGCTCCGACATCTGATGTAGGCTTCGATCTGAAGAGACGATGAAGAAGTCGCTGATCGGAGAGACGACAAAGAGATCGCCGAGCGACGTCTGATGTAAGCTTTGCTCCGATCTGAAGAGACGACGAAGAAGTCACCGGCGACTATTGTGGAGCAGACGTTTTTGTGCTTTTTCTTCTTCTTTCGCCAGCGTGATCGCCGGAGCTGCTGCAGTGGAGGATGTCGGAGGAGGAGGCTTTCAGTTCTTCCAATGGCGTCGCATCCATAGTGGTGACACAGTTTTTGTTCTCTAGCACCGACACCTCGGAGATCGACAATTTTGACTCTGGCTCTGGAAATACTCCCTCTGTCCCAACTCAATTTTTCAGAGAGAGAAATAGGGGGGTATTTATGTACAGTGAAAAAGTTACCGAAAAGCTAGTCAAAACTGGCAAATGTCACTGTTGAAGTGACTGAAAAGTTATCTTCTGTCCCCTATGAACAATGCTAAATTTGAATTAAAAATCTAACATTCACATGTGCTTTCGAGACTAATAGTTCCCTCCAAAATCTCTAATTTGGCTCCAAAATCAAATTTTGGAGCCAATTGCTCGTAAAAGGCTCCAAAAAATCAGAAAAGGCTCCAAAAAGTTGAAATTTTACACATTGGAATCAGTGTCCCTACCTTTATAAAACCAAGACAACATTTATTTCTCGGCTGTAAAAGCAATAAAGGCCCTCAGAAAATTCTCTTCTGGCCAATTCACTAAAGAATTGGCCCTTTCCAACTAGGGTACCTCAAATACTTCATCTTCATTGAGCCTTTAATGCAGTAGGGGTTGTGATGGCAGGTCGCAATTTTACTGACGAGGAGAGGTAGCAATAGCTCAATTTTTACTTCAACAACACCAATGAGATGTTCTCCAACATAGTAAGAGACTTGAGGTAGCGGGTTATTGGGGGGTTACCACCCGAACAATCAGTTTCAATTGGGTAAGAGCAAGGCAACAGATTGTTGCTGGGGAAGCTATGACAACAAGTTTAAAGACACATGGCCAACCATGTCCAACCAGAAAACCCATCGACACAGAGGCATTAATGACCATCCATTGCCCAAAAGGCGAACATGTAGAAGCGTTGATGTTAGCCTTCATATTGGCATAAGCACGATCCATCGTGCTATAACAGACAAAGAGATAAGGAGTCACACAAACACAGTTCATCTATTCTTATCAACAAATGCAAAGCTAAAAAGGATGGAGCGGTGCTTATCAAAGATTGAGTGCAACATGCAGTTCAAGGATATGCACAACATCATTCATATTGATGAGAAATGGTTTTACCTTATCGAATCTACTAAAAGGTACTTACTAGCTCCTGATGAAGCAGAACCATATAAGACCCAACATAACAAGCACTATATACCCAAGTTAATGTTCCTATGTGCTGTGTGTAGGCCTATTTTTTATATTGACTGGAATTGTGTTTTTGATAGTAAAATTGGTGTCTTCCCCTACATTGAACGCATTGCAGCCAAGAAAAATAGTACCAATAGGCCTTGGGGGAACACTTGTGTTAACACCAAGTAAGAAAATAAATAAGAATTCCATTAGAAAGAATCATTCAAGATGTTATCCCTGTCATTAAAGCTAGGTGGCCAGTTTGGGCTAGCAAACACATATCCATACAGCAAGACAATGCCCCTCCCATTATTAGAGAATGATCATGAGTTCAAAGCAGCAGCCAACTAAGATGGTTTTACAATTACCCTAGTGTGCCAGCCAGCAAAGTCACCAAATTTAATCATCATAGACCTGGGTTTTTTGCATCCATTCAAAGTTTACAATATGAAACCCCTAGCACAAATTTGGAGGGACTTTATCAATTGTTTACCATGCATTTGATAGATACAACCCAAAAAAAACTTGATCTTATTTTCATTTCTCTACAAAATGGAATGATTGAAATCCTTAAGAATAGAGGTGGAATAACTTCAAATTGCCCCATATGGGGAAGCAAAGATTGATGAGGTTGGGCATTTTACCACATAAGTCTGTTGACCTACCAGCATAGCTGCTCTAGTTGTTCACGTACTCATTCACACATTTACTAATCCAACACTCCATCTCAATAACTCTCATATCATAACAACATGCATATCCGATTAAACAGCTAAAAGAAAATTAGTTTTCCCGCATTCATATCAGATTACAGACCACACAAATAAGATTAAAACATGCATTTATAACTGTATAAAACACAGAGTAACAAATTCAGCCATCACAAAGTGGCTCGCAAATAGAGGTATAAGCACATGCAACACGAAGTGACTCATAGTTAAACAATATAAAACACACGAATAAAAAATTTTAGCCGACACGAAGTAGCTCACAAATAGAGTTATAAACACAGCCGACGCGAAGTGTCCAATAATATAACAGTATGAAACACGAGAGTAACAAATTTAGCCAATACGAAGTGGCTCTCAAATGGAGTTAGAAACACAGCCAACACAAAGTGGCTCATAATATAACAGTATAAAACACATAGTAACAAATTCAGCCAGCACAAAGTGGTTCATAGACAGAGTAATAAACACAGCCAACACGCCAGGTAACTGGGATTGAAACACATGGATAAACACAACCAACTAGAAGTTGCTCACAAACGCAAAAGTAGAATTCTTACAAACATAGGTTTCACAAAAAGTTTCATTTTAAAAATAAGCACAATTTCAAAGTTACCCCTGCCCTGATGACATCCGTGCACCAAAAGTCCATTACTTAAACTTCCAGATCAATTCATGCCCACAAAAACAGAAATAAAGGAGTTAGACAATTATTTATATGAACCACAAAAAATTATCAGAAAATTAAAAATAGTGGGTAGATACAACATGAAGTTGAAGGCGACTTCTTTTTCAGACTTTTTGGCTTAGCTGGAACACATCCATCTGCAATGGCCTTCTCATACATTTCCTTACGAACTGCAAAGGTAGCACAAATGCCCTTAGTATAGGATCTTTCCTTTCTCTCCCTTTTGGGCTAGTTCTCAAGGAAATAGAAAGCACCGTATTTATGAAATCTGGGTTAACCAAATTTGATACTGCGATAATTAAAGTTTTCTCCACGTTCAGGTGAGACTTCAAAAAACTCAGATTCAGAACCCTCAATTTCAGCCCTCCGTTTCAGAACCCACAATTTCAGGACCCTTGCCTTGAGAAACCTTAGTTTCATAACCCTCATTTTCAGATAGCGAGGGCCAGGAATCAGAGTTATTGGGAGAGAAATGAGTAGCCACGGGTATATTTGAACAGGTGAAGGAGTCATCACAAAACTGTGAGTCACTCTCAACTTCAGTATGTTTCAGCACTAAGGAGCTAGATGCTCCGACACATAAAACTGGTGCATGAAATTGGGATTTCACAAGGACTTTCAAGGGTGAGCCATGGGCAGGGGATGACTGTATGACCTTAACCCGGTCACCTTTTCCCTTGTTCATGTGATGTGACAATGTGACACACAATCAAATAGAAACCAAGCACACAAACATATCAACATACCAACCAGCAGTGAATAGAAAAAAACATTAAGTAAAACAGATGTAATTATCTTTGATGCTAAACATGTAGATCTGTACGAGTTTTTAAAAAAAGTTTCTACATTTACAGAAAGACCAGAGTTATTTTTTTTTGCAGATCTACATGGACATACTAAAGCATGGTAGAAAAAACACATGCAATAATTTTCATATGAGCACCTAAACCTCTTTGCAATAAGGCAAGGTGGTAATCAACATGCAAACAAATCCAGTGACTTTGCATAACAAGGCTAAACTGGAGTACGCAAGTGACATTACTTAGTGAGAACTTCACCGGACTACATATAAGAACTTCATTGGAGTAAAAGATTTGACATTTGCAGACAATGATAATATGGTCGAATAATATCTTATTCTCAGATGCAAAAAATTGTGACTGAAAAACAGAGTTAAATAAACATTTCAAGTGACTCACAACAAGAATCCAGTGCCTATTTGAACAAGGATTTTTTGTACATTCGATTTCAACAAGGACTTGGATACAACGATTCAAACAACCCTTTTCTACAAACAATTTTTGTTCATAAAAACTGAGTTCTTGCACAACCAAGACTATTGGAATAGAATCTAATAGCAAGATGATTTGTACAACAACCAACCCACATGCATCTAGATCTACGAAACCCTAAAAAATTTTGGTAAAATAAAATAAAATAATCCAACCCATAACAGAAGAACATACCGAAATAAAGTATGAAAAATCCAAAAGTAAACCCAGAAACATCAGATTCGGACACAAAAACTTACGATATCGAAGGAAACAATGAGATTCAAACCCACGGCTGTGACGAAGAGGGGTAAACAACGATGATGGTTTCAAGAGCTGTGACAGTATGGGGGTGTTTGACTGATAAAGAAAGTGTCGGATAACAATGGAGCGTTCTAGAGAGTGAGATTAGAATGGAGTGTCTCATATCTGAGAGAGAGAGAGGATAACAATGAGGCGTTCTAGGGAGTTGGAGAGTTTAAAATGAGGGAGCTTTGGATTATGAGAGAGAGGATAAGAATGGAGTGTGATAAATAAGGGAGAAGGAGTGATAGAAATTAAAGTGTGGAACAGGATGGGCCGGGCTCTTTAATGATGGAGATGGTGCGTTGGGATTAAATTCAATCCTCCCATGCATCCGTTAATATGGTGGACAACTCAAATTTGATGCATGAAACCCTAATTAAAGGGCCAAGCCCAATTGCAATTCAGACAAAAACTAAGGGTGTTTTGGGGTTTTTATGTTGAGTCACATAACCTTCTTTTGGAAAATTTTAGTAGGTGAAATTTGAGTTGGTACAGTTCAAAATGGAAAATAGGAAGTTTGAGCGGGGATGGAGGGAGTATTGACGTTTATATTTTCAACTTATAGTGCCTTTTATTTGCTTAATTTATGAGGTTATGATACAAATGTCAAAACTACCACCATAGATATGACATGCCAAAGCTTGATCAGACGTTCGAGGGATATGTTCGAGATACTCTAAGTGACATGACTGGTCATATAACTAGTGCAAGAATGAATCTTTGAATGCTTTGATTAATCAGCTTCATGATGAAGAGTTGAAGTCGACAAAGTCCTTGATTAATTATTCAAGAGTGTCGAAGTATTGAAGAAATAGTGAAGAACACTATACTTTTTCCCCAATGAGTTTTTAATGAGGAAGTGTGATCGTTGTAAATTATTGTGAATTATTTCATTTTAAAATTTAGTTATTAAACTTGGCCATGTGGGTTTTGGAAGAGTTTAATTTCGACTATATGTTTAGTTAGGGTTCACAATATTTAGCTGATTAGAATTAGATTTGGTAATTAAGTTGAGATAAGACAATATTCATTCAAGACTTAGCTTGATGAATTTCGGCCATATTCCTCTTATTTTAGGTATTTTAGTTAGATATGGTTTTACCTTGTTAAAACTGTCATAAGTCTTTTCTGTTCAGACAGAATTTACCAAATCTCGTTCTCTTTCTGATTAGGGCTTGACCAAATTATACCCTATAAATAGGAGAGGCCATTCACGAATTTTACACATTTTTTATCAATCATATATTTAGAATTTGAGTTATTACTCTTTGTTTGCGAGCGTTTCATTGTTGTTTAATTTTGCGGATTAATTAAGTTAGCAATACTCCTTCAAATATGTGAGCTAATCTTGCGAGTTAGTTATTGAGTGATTTGTGCAGCTGTAGTGAAGGTATGCGAGATTACAGCCCTGTCCAGTTCAGCTTATTTCAGTTCCAATAATCTCATCTCGACTTTTCTCAACTCTTCTCAACTCTTCTCAGCTCTTCTCAACTCCTCTCAACTCCTCTCAACTCTTCTCAGCTCCTCACAACTATTCTCAGCTCCTCTCAACTCTTCTCATCTCATCTCAACTCCTCTCAACTCCTTTCCGCTCTTCTCAACTCAACTCTTTTCAGCTCCAATCAACTGAACTCAACTTTAATAATTTAAGATCGGCTACTTTCAACTCCGTTCAATTCTTTTTAAATTTAGAAAGTTCTTTCATCTATTTTGAATATGAAAATTATAATAAATGTTTTTCATATTTAAATGTATGAATTATTATAATTATTGTGATTATCAAAAGCATACATAGTATCATAAATGGTTAATTTAACATACAATTAACATAATATATTATTAATTATTAACAAATTATTAAATACCATAAAATTTAAAATCTTAATTTTAAAATCATTTAATTAAGTATCACTTGGGTGTTAAAATATAAATTATGAATTTTACTAAGATTTATGTATTAAATTTTTAAATAAAATATTTATTTCACATGCTATTATTTATATCATGATTTATTATTAATTATTAATTTAATTAATATAATAATATGTAATATAATTAAATAACTAAACTGATTGTATTTAATATATTTACAATTAATATATTAATAAATTCTATCTAAAATATTAATTAATGTTCTAAATTATGAAAACCTATTATATGTCGATAAAAATTCACATGAACTATTATTTATATCATAATTTATTATTTATTAATAGCTATTAATTATTAATATGTAATATAATTTAATCGTTATCTTCTTTTAACTATTTTTTGTTCAGTTAAGTGTTATTTAGTTCAATTTGATTCAGTTCAGTTCAGCCCTGTTCTGTTGGCTAGGTCCACTTCAGTTTGCTTCAGTTTAGTTGATTTTGATTCATTTCACTTCAACTTTATTCAGTTGGATTCATTTTGATGCAGTTCGGTTCGTTTTTGTTCAATTCAGTTCAGTTCAGTTTGATTTGGTTCAGTTTCATTCAGTAAATTTGATTCAATTCAGTTCAGTTTGACTCAATTAATTTCAATTCAGCTCATCTCAACTCTTCTCATCTCATCTCAGCTCCATTCAACTCAACCCAACTCAATTGTTCTCAACTTTTGTTAACCTTAATAAATTCAGTTAAGTTCAACTCAACTCATACTCGTTTTACCTGAACTAGACGGAGCCTATCTCAGATTACAATATAATTTACGTTTGCGAGCGGTGCGAGCGAGCAGTAGACTTTACCGTTGCTCGTGCTCTAAACTACATGGAAGTTCGAGAAAACCCGTGGAAAATGGAGAAACCGAAATGCCGACACCCTATTTCAAAAAAAAGAAAGAAATGCCGACACACCCGAGGCCGTTTCGGCCACGCCACGTCAAAGAAATAAATGAAACGGAAGTCAACGCCAGATCATTGACCTCCTCGGCGTGTTCATAATGAGACGTAAGCAAAAACGTACGGACAAATGGGAATACCAAATTCTTAATTAGGTTTTAGAGTGCATAATTAATTGTTCTGATGCCCAATTTTAATTGCACACTTAATTTTGTTAAAACTATTCTCTATCAAAATTTAACATCATATTTGAATAAATATCCAAACAATAATACCATTGTATATAATATTGTTGAATTCGTGTAACAAGTAATATCTAAATATATAATAATGACTTCTCTATCTAAAACCTCTCTGCTCTAAAAAAACTCTCTGACATTATAACCCACTGCTGATAACGGCTACTTTTACCCAATTCTTCACCGGAATATCTCCACCTCCCCTCTAATATGGCGGCTCCGCCACAAGGCGAGAGTCCGCCCACCTACCTCCAATCTCTTATCAACCCTAGCAATGCACTCAATCAATCAACACCAAGCTCCAACTCCTTTCAACTACACCCTCTACTTCAATATAAGTGAGAAACGACATGTAGTTTCCCCCAAGCGGAGATTGAAGAGATAGCCATCCCGTTCAATCATGCGTTAGTCGAAAAATTATTAAGGGGACGACCGACGCTCAATCTGATCAGAAAAGATATGATGAAGATAGGTCTAAAGGTCGATTTTCAAGTGACCGGGATGGACTCGAGGCTTGTCAGAATCACATTCAACTAGGAAAGTGACTGACAAAGAGTATGGAGCAAACCGGTATGGATTCTCGGAACTCACTCTATGCGTGTTCTTAAATGGTCCATTGATTTTGATCTTGATGAAGAACCACCATTTGTGCCTATCTGGTTAAACATAGAGCACCCCCTACTCACTATTTCCATCTAGCAGTGCTGAAAGAAATAGGGAACTCTATTGTAAAATTTATTCAAGTTGACACTCCAACTAGGAATTTAACTAGGCCCTCAGTTATCCAGACGTGTGTTGAAGTTGATCTTAGGAAAACCCTTCCACACGGGATTAGGTTAGTTTCAATTGCAAAAAACAAATGGTATAACATAGTCTATGAATCCAAACCTTCATACTGCTTCACATGCCTAAAACTTGGTCATTCTGACTCAAGTTGCAGAAGGAACTTAAGAGGAGGAAACACAATTACTGAACCAAACTCTTACCCCGTTTCTAAAGACCAAATTTCCCATGTCATAAACTGCCATGAAGACTCAGACAATCAATTAGAAGATACCGCTGCACCCTCTTCTGAAAAACAAACCTCACCAAAGAAAGGTATCTTGGCAAAGAGATCTCAAAAAGCTACAAGAATGAAACTAGGAAAACCATTGAAGTTTGGAAAAGAAAATGAGCTCAAAATATAGCTAGTTCCTCAGGATTAACACCGATGGAGAAAGAAAATGACTTGATCTCGCATGAAGATTTTCAAGATGCTGTCCAAGATGATCTCCAATCTCCAAATCCACAAAAATCTCCTTCGACACTAATCTCGCATGAAGAGGCAGATCTTATTGCAAATATCAAAGAACATATCCAGAGCTGCCATTATAAGGATGATCTTTCCCCCCTTTTTCTCCTAAAATTAAATCTCAAAGCTCAACTGTTCTGGCTCTTGTCCCTTATGAGGAACCTGTTTCAACTAATAATAGTTTTTCCCTTTTGCGGGAAATATATGATGAAGAGGTTCACTCCAATCAAAGGCATGCAAATGAGGAAGAATGTGATGAGGAAGAATGCGATGAGGATCTAGAAGCTAAACTCTCAGATTGCTCCTCCTTCAACTCTGAGGAAATATTGGACTTGGAAGATGTCGCTAAAGACCAAAGCACAATATGCTCCAATGACTCTAATAAGGTAACATCAGGTAATGAAGTATCCATCCCACAAAAGATTATCATTTTTGCTTAACCTATAAAAAAAATCTGGTACTAAGATGGAGAATTATTTTACTAATTTTAATATGATTTTAAGATCTGTTAACGAGAACAATTTAATTAATATAATGATTAAACACACCATAGTTACTAATTGTCTGGTTTGGAATAGTAGATGATATAATAAGTCCATCCCTAGGATAAAATCACTAACCGTAAGACATAGGATCTCTCTTTTATACCTAATTGAACCAATGCATGTTAATAAATAAATTATTAAACTTGAAATGAAACTGGGGCTTAATAATCACAAATGTACTGAAAATCAGAGAATTTGGTTAATGTGGGATGACACTATATCTTGTACCTATCATTCTCAGTATTCCCAATGCTTGATTATGGAGATTATTGATAAATGGAATAATACACCATGGCTTGTTGTGTTTGTCTATGCTAAAACTTTAAGATCTTTAAGAAGACAATTATGGATAGATTTATTGGATCTACACCAATCTCCCAAATTCCCAATAGGTGATTTTAATGTAATAACATTTCAGTCTGAATACAAAGGTAATAATATTCCTAACCCTGATAGTATAAAAGATTTTAATGACTTAATAGAAACTCTTAGCTTAATCCATGTTAACACTATAGGACCTCAATTTACATGGTCAAATAATAGGATACATGGCAGGGTATATAAAAGATTAGATAGATGACTGTGTACCCGAGACTGGAGCCAATTATGTCCCAATAGTTCCATTCAGATATTAAATAGAACCTCCTCTGATCATGCTCCTATGATGCTCTCCATTCAATCATCCCAAATTAGTTTGCCAAAACCATTCATATTTCAGACCATGTGGCATAATAGAGAAAATGAACTCAGGTCTTTAATCCAACAAAACTAGAACCTCCATTGTCATCTTTATGGCATGGAGCTTTTCAGCTTCAAACTTAGGAGAATTAAAAAAATTATGAAAAACTGGAACAGAGAATCATTTGGGAATATTAATGATAATATCTCAAAGGCTTAGCAACAGGTTAACCAGGCTGAAACTGAGCTGTTTAATTTAGATACTAAGCAAAACCATATTAATCTGAATAGAGCTAATACACTTTTACTTAGATCTTTAAAAGAGGAGTCAATTTTCTGGCATAAAAAGTCAAAGGTTAAATGGCTTAAACTTGGTGATGATAACACCAAGTTCTTCCATATGCCTAATAAAGAAAAAAACTCCAGAACCATGATCACCAAGATTAAAAGTGGTGCAGGAGTATGGTTGACTGACCAAACTGAGATTTCTCAAGAAGGTGTCTCTTTCTTCCATAACCTTCTAACCCAATCTCAACTTGATCCCTCAGCCTCTTACCTCAACTCTTTCCTCCATTTTATTCCCAAGATCATATCTCCTGAATCCAACAGGAACCTACTTCAGCACTCAACCTTAGAAGAGATTAAAACTGTAGTTTTTCAATCCAATCAGGACAGTGCCCCATGTCCAGATGGTTTCCAAGCAAAGTTTTATACTTTTGCCTGGGAGATAATCAAACAGGATCTCCTGGAAGTTATAAACCAATTTCTTCTAGGCACTCATATTCCACAGTCCACTTCAACCACATGGATCACCCAAATACCAAAAAAAACCAACACCTGAGTCTTTTGCTGACCATAGGCCAATAAGTCTTTCAAACTTTTTAAATAAATTTTTTTTCAAAAATACTAATGGAAAGACTGAGACTTCTTATGAATGATATAATCTCAAAATACCAAACCGCCTTCATGCAAAATAGAGATATAGCAGATAATATCATTCAAATGCAACAGATGGTCAGATTTCTTAATACAAAAATGTGATAACCACAATCTAATTTTGAAATTGGACATGCATAAATCTTTTGATATGGTATCCTGGGGGTTTTTAAACTCAGTTCTACTAAAATTTGGTTTCTCAGGTAAATTAGTAAAGATCATTTTATCTAATATTTCCTTAGCATCATTCTTAGTCTTATTCAATGGTGTTCCACAAGCGTTTTTCAAAGCCTCTAGGGGAATTAAACTAGGGGATCCTTTGTCACCTTTTCTATATAATATCCTTACATAATCTTTCTCAAGATCCCTCAAATCATATTTCCTAAATGGTAATTTGTAGTATTATTTTAGTACATCAAATGCTATTAAGGTCACTCATATGATGTATGCAGATGATACCTCAATTTTTCTGAGGGGAGGTGAGAGAAATCTGAAAGGTATTAGGAAATTTCTGGATGTATACCAAGCTGTCTCAGACCAATTCATTAACTATCACAAGAGTGGATATTTTCTTGGTCATAGAGCAAATGGTGCACAACATAGACATATTAGAGCAATCCTAGGAATGAAAAAAGGTTCCCTCCCTTTTAAATACCTAGAAGTTCTTATTTATAATGGTAGGAATAGAACCTCTAACTTTAATGAGCTTTTGGAAACCTTTGACTCCAAGTTAAATAACTGGAAAAACAAATGGCTCTCCCAGGCAGGTAAACTAGTCCTAATAAAAGCATGCATTCTATCTCTCCCTGTACACATTTTTGCCACTGTTCAGCCTCCTAAAAAGGTAATAAATTTGATAGAAAGAAAAGTGTCTAATTTTCTGTGGGGGTCTACAGAACTTGGAAACAAAAGAGTGTGGAGATCTTAGAGTAAGATTTCATTTTCCACCTCTTGGTATGGGAATAAGAAATATCCACCAATTTATAAAAACATTCTTTTGTAAATTGTGGTGGAAATTGCAACTAAATGACACAATCTGGACTAACTTTCTTTGGTTACTTCCAGATTCTTCTAAACCTTACCCTATCTGGAATAGGATCTGTTCAGTGACAAGTTTTTGTAACAACTACTCCAAAATTATTCTTAGAAATGGGGAATGTAGTTTCTGAAATGGGAACTGGGCTGGGTATGGTACTCTATATTATAAATGACCTATACTCAACATCCCCTTCCCTGATTTCTCCCTGGCTCATGTAATAGAAAATAAGTCACAACCAATCCCTATATTGGAGCCATACTTGGCTACCACCATTACTTCTTTTTTGCAGGGGATTAAACTCAATCAGAATTACAAGGATCGTTTAGTGTGGATGGCTCTAACAGATGGAAAATTCTCCACTAAATCTACTTACAACAAACTGAGAGAACCAAGAAATAGAAGGTCATCTTTACTAAAGATTTGGAAAAAGTACATTCCAGGTAAAGTTTCTTTTTTTCATATGGAGACTCATGAATAATCTATTACCTTTTGATGACATTCTGGTTAAGTTTGGATTTATTCTACCATCAAAATGCTGGAAATGTAATAATGTGGATTCTTTAGAACATTTCTATAATCAGTGTCCAGCCTTATCTAAGATCCAAAGTAATATCATTCTAATCCTTGGATTAACCACTTTCTGGGAGCTTTGGAAGGCAAACAATGCTTTTATTTATGACAATACACAATCATCCTCTAACTCTATAATCTCAGCTGTCAAGCATTTAATATTCTCCATTTTTTCTGCTTTCCCTTTACAAATCTCTGCCCAAAGGGATATTTTCTGGACTAACTCGGGCTTGATCCCATTGATGCATTTTAAATAAAAAAATAAAGTGTCTAATGGTACTTGGAAACCACCTTCAATGGGATTAAAATGTAATTTGGATGCAAGTTTTAAATCCGGTGAGCTGTTATCTCAAGGAATGGTCTTCAGAGATGTAAAAGGTAAAATGATTGCTGCTTTTTTCATTCAAAATCATGTTGTCTCAACTCTAGAGGCTGAAATTATCAGTATAGAATTTGCCTTTAAATTTGCAACAAAGGAAAATTTGAGCCTAACCATTGTTGAATCTGATTGCTTGAATGCTGTGAAATACATTTTGTCCCCAATGAAAGCCCCTTATGATCTTTATATTAGATGCAGAAACATCAAGGACATGCTAGGTAGTATAAAATTAGTTCACATTCATAGGCAGAGTAATTTAGTAGCTGATTCAATTGCAAAATTTGGTTATCTATGGAATCCTAATCAGATCACTAATAAAATTGAATGGTGCAATCTAGACTCTAGAACTAAGGGACTAATTATTATGGATGAGAAGCAAGTGTCAAATATGAGAAATGTGAATTTTGATCCTCCATAACATGTTTGCTTCATATTTTCATATTATTTTTTCCTTGTTTAGAATTACACGAGATATGATCCTGGCCTTTGTAGTATTGTGCTTTTTTTTTTGCCTTTTGCATTTTTACTGCTGGTTTGCAATATTTCTCTTAACGGTACCATCTCGGTGGTATTTTCCTTGAAGCTATACCAGATTAGCATCCCGCTCGATGGTTTGTGATTCCAGAGCATTAAACTCGGACGTCTACCTTGCCACTGCTCTATGAAGACACACCACTCCCTCCTGTACTGCTGCTACACTGCCGCTTCTAATGCCGCTACACTCCATTTGTCTACGTTGCTTTTGCAGTTCTACACAATTTTTGATGCCCGCATGGAACATACATTACACCTTCTACGGCTGTTGAGAATGGAGAATACTCATTTCTACCATGTTGAGGCAGGAGAATCCTCATTCCTACCATTTCTGGTCATTCATAAACTAACACAAATGGTGGAGGTTTATGAAATGGAATAACATGGTAGTTTTTGGAGTATTTCATAATCTTTTTGATATTTTCTTTTGTTGATAAATGTAATCCTGATGATCAAATTGTGCTCTTAGTTTTAGCTCTATGTAATGTTCTTACAAGATACTATTTATTACAGGCCCGGTGAGGTTTAAATATAGCCTCAACCTATTTTTTAAAAAAAAAAACTTATCAGTAGTTTGTAATGTCGGTCAAAAAATTACTAAAATATCCATTAAAAATACGCGTTTAAACAAAAACAAAAACATAGAAATTGGTGATCCTTGGAAACTGGGAGCAAAAGCAATGGATGGAGATACTGAAAAGAATTTGGCGATTGGCAGGCAGGCAGGCAGACAAACGTGGGACAAATAAAGTGGGAAAAAAGGGTTTTACGAATCTTTTTGGAGGTCTGCTGATTAATTGCTGAAAAAATCACGCAGAGTGTAGAGACAAAACACATTACTCTCTTCTTCAACTAAGTTTGATACTTCACTTTTTGACACAATTTTTTAGAAAATACCAATTATGTATAGCAAAATAAATAAAAAGAGGAAAAAGTAAATCGAATGGTGAAAATTTCCTTAAACCATTATATAGTTGGAATGTGTCAAACTTAATTGAACATCTTTAAATGGAAAGTGTGTCAATGATAGCTGAACGGAGGGAGTATTTCTTTAGCTTAGTCATTGATTTACTGCTGACTGACAAACTCTCTCTAAAGCAAAAAGTACTCTCCCCTTTCACTAAGCCAAACAAACAGAAACCCTAGTTGGAGAGTCGCAACCACTACTTGGTCTTCTCAGCACTTCACGGCGCCCACTGCGGGAACACAGAGCCGAGAGGAAGACGCATATTCTACTTTGGAGATCGATGACGACTATCGCGGTGACGGAGACTGATCGGGCTGATCCAGCGATAGCCGGTCAACATCGGATGCAGAGCCAAATTCCGGCGAGTGCGAAACGTACAACTGGTCGGCGAAAAAAAATGAGTTCTGGTAAGATCCGGCGAGGCAAAACATAAAATTCCATCCGGTCAACGGTGGAGATTCGGTCAACGACGGCAATCCAGTCAACGGCGGCAATCCGGCCAACGTTGGCGATCCGATCAACGCAGGAGATCCGATCAACGCAGGCGATCCAGTCAACGGCGGTGATCCGGCCAACGGCGGCATTTCGATCAACGGTCGGGTCAACAAAGGTTATCAAAAGGTTAATGAACGGAGCACGGTCAACGACGGTCACCGAGCGGAGCACGGTCAATCACTGAAGCGCGGTCAACAAACGGAGCACGTTTCAATGAACGGAGCATGTTCAACGAAAGGAACACAGTCACCGAACGCAAGTACGATCAATGAAGTGAGCATGGTCATTGAACGGAGCACGGTGGTCAACGACGGTCAACAAACGCAAGCACAATCAATGAAGTGAGCATGATCATTGAATTGAGCACGACGGTCAACGACGTTTAAGAATGGTCAATGGACAGTCAATAAACGGTCAAAGAACGGAGCACATTCAGCAAATGGAGCACGGTCAATGAACGGAGCACAACATTCATACAAATCAGTTGAAAATGAGTGTATGAAATCGATAAAATTCTTTCTACAGTTAATTTCATACACTCATTTTCTATTAGTTATTGACTTCGTCCTTGTAGTTATCTCTAAATATATTCCTACCTTGATTGTAGGAATCTCTTTGTAAATCAGTTGAAATAGCTTAGGCAATTCAGTTATAATTATCTGTATAAATTTTATTGACCGTGAATGAAAATATTAACCTTTCCACAAATATTCAAACTCATATCAGAATAACCTAGATCCTATTTCTCTACTCTATGATCGCTGCTTCTTCCTCCTCTGACAATCCTTTCTTTGAAACTCCTTTCTCTGAGAATTCCTCCATTACCTCTGCTCCTCCAAACCTCTTCACGACATCTGGCGGTGTTTCGGCCAACCTTCAATTTCCGACGCTCCCTGTCTGTCTTGATCGCATGAACTATTCCCTTTGGCGTGGAACTGTTCGCTCTACTCTTGAAGCCTATGAGGTTGATTCCTTTCTTGTCTCCGACACAACCCCTTCATCGATGTTTCCGCCCAATGAAGGCTCTACCACCGGTGAACCAAATCCAGTGTATGTATTATGGAAGCGCACGGATCGACTAATCCTTCTTTTGCTTCGTTCAACAGTCACGGCTCCCATGCTTGGACATGTTGCCTGAGCTGTCACTACAGTTGAAGCTTGGCTCATCCTTGAGCAGATGTTTCACTCCCAGACACAAGCTCGTCAAATGCACCTTAAACAGCAACTACATATGCTTTCAAAAGGCACGCTGTCCATTCTCGACTATGTTGAGAAAAAGTGTGATATTTCAAATCCTTTGGCGCAATGCTTAACTGTCATATCTTATGAAGATTTTGTCTCCTACAGTATATTTGGCTTAGGCGCAAAGTATGGTGCTTCTAAAACAAGCATGCGTCTTACAACGGTTTCCTCGAATGAACTTCTTGGGTTCTTGCAAGAAGAACAACGCCTGAAAGACATCTACTCCGACTCTCTTTTGTCATCGACAAATTATGCCTCTTGAAAACCTACTTCAAGTCGCTCCAGTTCAAGCCGCATCATGCCTGGTTCAGACACTCAATTTTCTGGTGTTGATCGTCCGAACGCTACATCTGATCGGTTGAAAGTCATCAGTCAAATTTTCTCCAATCCACGCCACGAGGCAAGGAACTGTCACCAGCATTTCAACACGGCCGCTTTCCCAACCACCAATCGCTAAGCAACGAACCGCCTTCGTCAGTCCCAATCCACGAAAAAAAACAGCTTATGTGGCGTACAACTCCAATGGTGGATAGTCACTTTCGGCCCTTTCTGATCCGTGAGTAATTGATTCTAGCATGACTCATCTTGTTGCTACGGATCTCAGCAACCTGAACATGCAATCTGAGTACACTGGCGCCGACAATCTCCTTATTGGTAATGGTCAGTCTCTATCTATTACCCATTTAGGCCATTCTTCTTTAAAATTTAAGCACATTTCTTATTCACTTTCCCTAAATGACATACTTGTTGTGCCAAAAATATCGAAGAACTTTCTTAGTGTTTCAAAACTATGTCAGGATAACAATGTTATTCTTGAATTCTATCCTAATCATTGCGATGTTAATAGTTGGCAGGGCAAAATCATACTCAAGGAAGTAGTTGAAAATGGCTTGTGCCAGATTTTGACCAGTCCACCATTTTTTCCTCGAGTATTTGTGGGAGAACGAGCCTCGGTAGCATGCTAGAATCATCGTTTTGCTCATCCTCATGAAACTGTCCTGCGTCGACAATTACTTCATTTTAATTTACCTGTTTCTTTGAATACATCTCTACCAACTTGTAGTGCACATCAATTAGGTAAGAGTCAGAGATAGTTCCTGCCATCATCTCATGTTCCTTTTTAGCAACCTTTTGATTTAATTTATTTGGATGTTTGGGGCCCTGCCCCTATTCCTTCCTTAAATGGTAATCCTATTTTGTTCTCTTCATCGATGATTGCACTAAATTTATTTTGATTTATTTTTCTTACTAATAAATCTCAAGTATTTTCATCTTTCTATTTCTTTAAATCCATGGTTGAAACGCAATTTTCCGCAAAATGTAAGGCTTTTCAATCTAATTGGGGAAGGAAGTACCGTAATATTTCTCCCTTTCTTAAAACACATGGAATTTTGCATCGAGTTTTGTGCCCTCAAACTCATGGACAAAATGGTGCTTCTGAAAGGTACAATCGTATTGTTGTTAAAAAGGTTTTGCTCTCCTAGCCACTCTAATCTTCCTATCCGTTTTCTGAGAACATGTTTTTCATACAGTTATTTACCTAAATAACATCATTATTAATCATGTTCCCAACAATGAGTCACCTTATACTTGTCTTTATCATCGCTAGCCTGACTATCGTTTTCTCAAATTGTTTGGTTGCCCGTGTTATCCTTATCTCCTTCCTTATAATAGCAACAAGTTAGAATTTTGATATGTTGCTTGTATCCTTCTTGGCTAGATTTCCAAACATAAAGTCTATCTATGTTATCATGTCCCCTCTTCCCACACTTATATTGCTAGACATGTAGTATTTGATGAGTCGTCATATCCCTTTCCTGAACATAACTCTACATCCAGCTCCTTGACTGCTCCTTTTTTCTTATCTATCCCTCCACGTGCTCCAAGAGGTCTCGTCATTAATGCCCTCAGTCGTACCAACATCATCCCCTTATGTTTCTTCGTCTCCAGTCAATGTCTCTCAACCTGCATCTGGTATCCAGTCTCCCGTTATGGCTGCAGTTGAGCAATCCTCTCCGCCTAGTCCATTTCTAGGTACAAACTATCAACTGGTTTCCTCGTACTTCTGGCCTGCTGCCAACTATGAACATGGTATAGTAACTCGCGTCTCTACTCACTCTCTGAAACCTAAGATTTATACTGCTACTAAATATCCTTTAATATGTGACTCTTCTGATTTTGAACCCAACACATTCTTACAAGCCAAAAAGAATCCCAATTGGCAACATGCTATGCAATTAGAGTTTTATGACCTAATGGTTAATGGGACTTGGTACTTAGTTCCTAAGCCCCCTACTTCTAATATTGTGGGTTGTAAGTGGGTTTTCAGGATTAAGAAGAAGCCAGATGGTTTAGTTGAGCGCTACAAAGCGCGACTTGTGGAAAAAGGCTTTAATCAAGAGGAAGGTGTTGACTACTTTGACACTTTCAGTCCAGTTATTAAGCCTACTACTATTCGTGGTATCCTTAGCATTGTTGTTACTCGCAATTGGCCTTTTCGCCAAGTGGATATCAAGAATGCTTTTCTCAATGGTTATTTGGCAGAGATCGTTTACATGGAGTAAACCCCTGGATTTACTGTTATTGATCGGCCGTCTTGTCGCCTCAAGAAGGCTCTTTATGGCCTTAAGCAGGCTCCACGAGCTTGGTTTCAGAAATTGAATCATGTGTTGCTTCGTCATGGGTTCAAGCAGTGCATTTCTGACACCTCTCTCTTCATCAAGCGACATGGTTCATATGTTGTTTATGTTTTGATCTACGTTGATGACCTTATTAACACTGGCTCTAATCCTTCTTTCATTGATGAGTTTGTCAAGTACCTCAATTCGGTGTTTTCTTTGGAGGATTTGGGTGTTCTCTCCTTTTTTCTTTGGATTGAAGTTATTTGCAACTCCTCGAGTCCCCTTCTCTCTCAACGAAAATACATATTGGAACTTCTTAATCATAGAAAAATGGTCAGAGCTAAGCCCATTGCCTCACCAACTATTCCTGGCTCTCGACTAATTGATGGTGGAAATGCCTTTGTTGACTTGCACCTTTATCGGAGCATTGTTGGAGCCTTACAGTACGTTACTATCACTCACCCTGAGATTGCTTACTCAGTTAATAGGGTTTTCCTGTTCCTGCACCAACTCTCCGAGCATCATTGGGTTGCAGTCAAGCACATCTTACGCTACCTCAAGGGTACGTTGGATGATGGTCTCTCTATTCATCCTCTCATGACTCTCGTCATTTCTGCTTCGTTGACGCTGATTGGGCATATGATCCCGATGATTGTCGCTCTTTGCGCGGGTTTGTGGTTTACTTTGGAGGGAATCTTGTGAGTTGGTCCTCCAGGAAGCAGAAAGTGGAAGCCCGCTCAAGCAGTGAGGCTGGATATAGGGTCATCGCCTTTGCCTCTGCTGAGCTAATTTGGTTTCAACAACTTCTGCTGGAAATGGTTGTGTCCTCGCCAGACTTGCCAATTCTTCTCTGTGATAATCTCAGTGCCACTTTCCTCACTGCTAACCCGGTATTTCATCAACGGTCCAAACACGTCTAAATCGACTATCACTTTGTTCGTGAACAAGTACAGGCTAGTGAATTAATTGTTCGCCATGCAAAGTCAATGGATTAGATCGTAGATATTTTTACCGAGTCCCTGGGCTTCTCTCGTGTCAGAAATTTGAGGTCCAGGTAAATCGTTCATTCCCGATCGTGAGGTTGAGAGAGGGTATTAATTATTGACTTTGTCCTTGTAGTTATCTCTAAATATATTCCTTCCTTGATTGTAGGAATCTATTTGTAAATCAGTTGAGATAGCTTAGGCAATTTAGTTATAATTATCTGTATAAATCTTATTGATCGTGAATGAAAGTATTAACCATTCCACACAGTGGCGGAATTAGGAGGTGAGCCGGTGTGGCCGCCCCCAAATTCTGGTGAATTAAGGGGGTTAGTTCACCTCTCGTCTTTGGCCGGCCCGGTTCAAAATAATTGGTGATGCGTTCGCCCAGTCCCAGGAAGAGATGCGTTCGCCCAGTCCCAGGAAGAGATGCGTTCGCCCAGGAGGAAATTTTTGTTGCACATCAGAAGAAGATCATATGTAGACGGCGTGAAGAGTTGCAGACGGCAGGCGGAGTAAAATTATTGAAGAAGAAGATTGGATGTTGAAGAAGACTTGGCTTCTTGGGCCGTTGGGCCTTTATTATTATAAATTTAGAAAATTTCATTTAAAGCCTCATATTAGGTTTGAGCCTGTTTTCAGATATTAAAATAGCCCAACAAATTCAAATTCACATCAATTATTAATTCCTCCAAAATTTTAAAATGTACAGTACTCCCAAATTTTCAATCGTGCTCTGCTACGCATCAGAATTGAGAATGAGAAGATTTTGCAAATTTATCAAAAGATACAGTTGCGTAGAATGCAACTCTCTCGGCCACTTAATTTTGCATCCTAGTGTTCGGAAGTAGTTATTTGTATTAAAATTACGTTATTAGTTAATATTAATTTTGTAATTGACTTTTGAAACTAATTGTATTGGTCTTGTTAGATGAAAAAAATTAATTTAAAATCCCCATCCCTCCCCCAAATTTTGATCTAGTTCCGCTACCGTTTCCACAAATATTCAAATTCTTATATTTTCTTTCATTAAATCTAAACATCTAAATGTAAGGTAACCCTAATATAGGAATGGAGGGAGTATTCCTAGTCTAAAAATATGAAGAAAATGTCTCCTAAACTTTGAATTACACTGCATTTCCTTGTCTCAGAGTTTACCTCATCAAAAATGAATTGCGCATTTCAGAACACACATTTAAAATATATTTAATATAATATAAAAATATTATTATTAATAATATTTATAAAATACACACAGTAAGCACAATACTAGAATAATTTAATTATTCACTATGCTTTCTCGAAAATAGATTCACTTTTATATGAAAGTGCGTTATGTTGTAGTATCTGTTTATCTATTTATGACACACTTGTTTTAATAAGATGGTTTTTTTGTAATGACGCAATTTTCATTTTTTGTAAGATTCTTTCAATTTCATCCACTCATTTTTTTCCCACATAAATCCAAACATCTAAATTTATTATCCCACTATTGGTGAAATGGAGGGAGTACGAAAATTTCTCCAATGCTTTATATTTCTTTTATGCATTATTATTTTTGAATCAGTAGCAAAAATTAGTTCAAATCTCCATCACCACCATCATCATCATCTTCATAATGTGCATGTTCTACTCCATTAACTTGTTACTATAAATTTAGCAATATGTGGTGGAATAATACTATTATAGTGTCTCAATCTCATAAATATTGGCATATTTTCCTTTTCAAATCAAATTTGATAAAATTTAACATTAAATATAAATTATTACATTTATAATAAAAATATCATATAAGATATGATTAAATTCATCTTAACATGTATTTTGTAAATATTAATTTTTTATGCATAATTAAATATATTTTGACCATTCAAAATCATTATAAAAAAGAAAAGGTCAATATTTACATGACGGTGGAAGTATATCCATCCATTGATATTTATTGTCCTAAAATTTAGACAAATTGGTTCAGAAAATCCGTTAACTAAATTTTAGAAGGGAGTACAAGTATTTTTATGAAAAGCAAATTTTCAAATCCATTTTAATATGGAACTAACAATGTTGGTGGAAGTGAAAAGGAATTTGGGACCCCCGATAGCCATTAGACATCTTATTTTGTTATTATTTCAGTTTCGGATAAGAACGAATACAATTCATCAGGCTTCATGATTTGTCTTGTTTTATATATAACACGTCCAATTTAAACCATCAACAAGACAACAAGGGAATGAAATAAAGTTGTACTCCCTCCGATTTTTTAACAATGACACACTTTCTAATTTTGGAGGTTTCTTTAACGACTATGGCTAGTTACGGCAAGTTAAAGATTTTTACATCCACTCATTTTACTGTTTCTTCTTTCAATTCAATTTCATCCACTCATTTACCATCTCCAAAATTTTAACACCCAAACAAGGGATGCCATTGTTAAAGAAACAGAGGGAGTAATTTATAATTTCCCATCAAAATTTAACACCCCACTTTCCCATTAATTAATCTTACATTATTATTCCCCATTTCTACATTTTCCTCTTTTTTTCTCGAAACCATAGAAAATAAAAACTACAGTAGTACACAATTTACACCAACACCACCACACAAAACGACAAAATCCTGCCGCCTCGAAACCAAAACCCCGACCCCTGCCCATTCATGTAATTATGTATGTACACAGTACCGTACGTACGCATGCCCACACCATATCATTTTCCCTCATCAGAATCTCCATTACACCAGCGTCGAGCAGGCTGAGGTCTCCGGGTCCCATATCGCCGGAAGCAAGAATTTCCGGCCGTTCACGCCGTTTGCATTGTAGCTAGCTCCAGTGATCTTGTCGGTCAACAAATCGCCGGGATATCCCGGGTAAGACCCGGACCCAAACATTCCGGTACACGCGGAAACAGCCTCCAACGGTGCCGTCGCAGGCCCCTGGAAGTACCCCTGGTTGTACGGATTCGTAACGGCACCGGCGAGGACTGTGGCTAAGTTGATGATCATTCCATCAACTCCGACGTCGCCGTTAGGCGCTACTAACGGCGGAGTCTGGGGACCGTAGATAGGCTGGTGGAAAGGCCACGCGCACTGACCGGGGCACTGGGTCTCGGAGTTACCCACCCAGGCGTAAGTAAAACGGGTCGGGCCTCTGGTGTAAGCGTGGGTCCCGCACCGGGAGCCGAACCCGGCGACGTAAACGTCCTTCGCCGTTAAAACAACGTTAATCGCGCCGGGAGCGTGGCCGCCCTTTGCCGCCAGGTAGACGAGGTTTGAATTCGTCAACGACTTTTTCAGAGAGTAGCTCTCGTCGAGTGTCTGCTTTCCCAGGACGACGTTAACAACGCCGCCGCCCTTGTACTTCTCAGTGGTCTTCCACCAGGTTGCGGCGGAGGGCGCCGCCGCGGGAGAGCTCAGAGACTTGAGGAAGTCGACGATGATGGCCTTCTGCGCCGGGGTGAACTTGCCGTACCAGATGAGGTTGAGGATGACATTGCCCTTCATCAGAGCGCCGTTGTGGTACTTAAGCACGAGCGGCTGCTGCTTCACCAAGGCGGCGGAAGTGGGCCCAGCCATGAGAGCCGGGAGGATAACAAGAGCTAGTAGGATGTAAGAGGAAGTTGCCATGGCCGGAGCTCGAAGCTGTTAAGTAATTGAACACGTGGGAGATAAGAAGAAGGAGAAGGAGGAGGATTGGAGTGGGAGAAAAGGAAAGAGGAGGAGGGTATTTATATAGTGGAGGCATGGATACTGCCTAATGAGGAGGAGGACACATGGGGGTTTATGATTGGGTGAGAGTGGAGGCAGTGGGGTAGTGCCAGGCTGGAGTCCGGAAGGTGGGTGGTGAGTAGGAGAGTCTACGTGATGACATGGCGGGACCGAAATGAAGACTGATGTTGACGTATTGTGCTACTATTAGTAGATGATAACTGGACTGATATTTCTGTAAAGCCGAAATCAGTAAGAGTAAAAGTTACGTTATTCTCTCTTATTGCTCATATTTGTGCATAAATATGCAATTTCTTGGGTGCAGTAAAGCTAAAAGTTTAATGTTCTTGGGGGCAATTTCTTAGAGCGTATTTGGAGAAGTTTCAAACTGTGAGCATATTGCATTGGACTGGAACTTTTGGAGGTAATCAGTCTGAGATACAAACTATGGAGGATTTACCTTATTCTACCGGGTACCTATAATAGAAATTCTCCAAAACCAAGTGGTTGACACAAATGTGCAGCAGTGGCATTTTCGACTTTTCGCAGGTGGCAGCCCAAAACGACGTCGTTTTGGGCTGCCTATTTAAGCAGGCTCGCCCTTGTTCCAGTTCACTTTTTCCAGACGCGATTTGATTTTCTTCTTCTTCATCATCCTTCAAAACCCTGTTTTCAAGATTGAGCAGTTTGTCAAGGATCCCTGGCTGCTCAAGGCCGATGCCAACGCCACCCTGTGTCATCATTGTCCGCTTCCCTTCGCCAGGTGTCTTCATCCTCTGCTCGATGGTGGCTGCGTAAAACGACGCTGTTTCATCAAATGCCCAGTATTTCCTTCGAGTCTTCTTCTTTCTTCTTCTTAGCCAATAAAGAAATCCTCCTTTTTACCTTGCTTGTCAATTCCGATTTTTCATTCTCTATCTTAGCCACTTGAGGAATCGCCGTGCTCCTCAGTTCCGCTTTTTCCCTCCTCCTGCTCCGGCCGAATCGCCGGAGGAGGAAGCTGGCGATTGGACTGAAAGCGGTAGCTGAAGGCATTGATTTTACTGACCTGGATTGAAAGTTGAAGTATGAGAAGGACTTCGATTCTCGCTTCCGCTTCCCTCATTTGACAGACGTCTTCCCCGACGCCGCCCCTACCCTTCCACTTTTTGCCTAAATATGAGGTCAGCAAGCCGCCAATTTTTGTCCTCTTCATTTTATAGCTAATTTCATTTTTACGTTTATATTTCAAGCAAATGTAAGGCCGCGTGCTTTTGGGCCTAACTAAAGTTTAGTTCCGTTGTTAGTAAGTAGTGTTTGTTCAGAGTCGAAAATCTCAAAGCCTTACTGGTGTGACTTCTATTTAAGGCAAAAGTGGAAGTAAGACTGTAGCTGTTAATTTTGGAAGGTGTGGTTGTTCTTTAGTTGTATTTGAATTTGAAGAATGTTTTGCAGGACACGAGTGGTAGGGGAATTCGCTGCAGGTTATCCATCTGATGAGGAATGGCACGGATATATTAATAACGATGACAGGGTGCTTCTTAAGTTATATATTTGATCTCTTGCTGCTCCTTAAACTGTTTTCACAAGACACATAGTAGACATAGAAGCGGTGAGCATGCTATGTTTGTAAATTATTTTCTTTTTTTGTTAATGTAAATTCTAATCCTTTCGTGATTGTGTGCGTCTTGCCCAGATCCGAGTCCTCTCTTTCTTAATATCTGTTTGAGCAAAAGGCTTTGAAAATGGAGTCAACGACGGCCATGAAGGCCTGGAAGCTTCCCGTTACGTTTGTGATCACCTGTATAGTCATTTCCGAGGTTTATTTCTTTCTTTGTAACCTATTTTTTTAAAACAAAATTTTAACTCTCACAAAGTTTGCATCTTTGAATCTTTTTTCTAAAAAATTTCATCTATCAGTGGCTATCACTGTTGATTTTGACCCTATTTGTGTTGGATTAGGTCATATTCTGAGAGTGATAGGTTTGGTCTTTTGAATTGCTGATTTCAAAAACTTTGTTGTAGTTTTGCAAACTTTTGAGATTGTTGAAAATTAGGTTAACAAGAATGTTGTAGTTTGTAAAGCTGACGTGTTAGGCTGCAAGCTTCTGTTCCTGATACACATGGATGGTTCACTCAGCTTTATCGTCATACTTCAAGTTTAAGCCATAAGAATTCGTCAGTTCTTCCCAAAAAAAATTCATCCTTTTTCCCTCCCCTCTTTCCCTCTTTCATTAGGTTGCACCTGAAATTGTAGAATTAAAGTCGCAAACTATATATTTCGCGAGTAATTTTATGACCAAATCATTCTCATGCATTCTCAAATTGTGATATTATTCAATGTTGACTATATTTCTCCTAAATTATGTAAAACCATATTGGTTGGTCTACACAGAGTTCTTTCTACACCGGCTCTCTGTTCGGCCGGAGAAGCTCCGGCACCGGCGGGGATGTTAGTGTCAGCAATGGCCCACCGCAATCTTCCAACGCCTCATCATCAGCCGGTGAGAGTTTCAATTGGACTGTTGGAGTAGTTAAATTTGCTTATTTTTTCTGGAATTTTGTGGGGTTTGCTTTAATTTTAGGATTGATTAATTGTTAATTTTGATTTCAAGCTAGAGTTTATGGGTTTCTGGTTAGGAATGTTTGAATTTGGAGTACAGATTAATAATGGTGCCAACTTGTGCATTATATGTGATTGTTGACTTGGTTAATGATCTGCATTGCATCTCATTTGAGTGCAAGTAAAAGTTTGGTTACAGCTTTCTTTACGTAAAGTTTGGTTTTGCTTTAATTCTAAGATTGATAAATTATTTGGCTTATGAAGGACTGGATTGCTAATTTTGAGGGGTTTAACTTCAATCTATATTTTATTGTTTTCTGGTTAGGAGTGTTTTAAATTGGAGTTTAGAGTGGGGTTTAACTGGCAGGAGAGGCCAGAAAGCGGGAATGCTTATGAGGTGATTCCGCCGTCTGCTATGTGGATTGTTCAGGTTCGAATGATATGTGCATGTATGAGATTTGAAAGGAATTTCTATTTTCATATTTCAGCTGCATGTAATGTGTTTGATAATTGGCCAGAAATGAACTTTAGTTGATTTTTATGATAAATCTACCAGTTGAAGATTGCAGTTTCACCACAGGATTCAAAGTAAAATGCATATTTGTGCTGTTGCTTGTGTGATGTCTTCTTCATCAACCAGTAAACTTAACATCTTTTTAGGGGTTGAATGTAACTAGAATTCTATTTTCATGTTTCAGTCTTCTCAAGGATCTTCTGATTCAAGTGCTAGCCCATATGGAAATAAAGTTGAGGAAAAGGTTACTGAGGGAAAGTTTTCAAGTCATTCTCTTGATGAAGTTGGTGGAATGATCAGGAATACTCTATCACCATACGAGTCTAAGGTGAATATTGTTTTTTAATTGAGTTCCATCTTATGGTCAAGTTTGTTTTTGTTTATACAGTCCGAGACCTGATTTGTTGGATTTTTTTACCACTTTTCAACTGATTATCTTCTCCTAATGGAGTTATATTTCTGTGCTCTGGTCCGCAGGCTGGAAATTATGTGAAGGATGATGTATGGCATGCTCTAATTGTTGTTATTACAAATGCTTCTAATCTTCATGGATATTCTGTGAGATCACTTTTCAGAGTTGTCCAAACAGCGGGTGATCAGGTTTCGCATCTCCTCCCTTTTTGAACTTCTATTTGTTTTTCCTTTTAAAAATATCACTGTAGTTGGTGTCATAATTATTGCAGCTGTTACAATATTGTCTACTATTTTTATTAGGAACCTCTTGTTCGAGTTGCAGTCTGGTGCATTGGAGAATATGGTGATATGTTGGTTAATAACACGGGAGTCCTTGATGTTGAGGAGCCAATAACCGTGAGTATTTTTCATGTATTTAAAAGAGTTAGTGCAAGTGTTTGTCTTAGTGTTAATGTGCATGTGTTTGTGTTTGTATCACATCATCTTGCAGTCATCAAATTATGAGTAACTGGCATGTTCTGTTTCTGTCTGATGTTGCACATTGTTTACTTGATAGTTGTAATTGTTTATGCTAGCATTTGTATTTTTGGATTGCTTATGTTAGGGGATGTGGTATTCTTCATTCCTGGTTGTTCGTTAAAGTTTTGATAATTAGTTTGTTGTTGATGGCCTCTTAGGGTATTTGTTTTTCTTTATTGAAATTTTTTCCTTATTTTAAGATTGATCCACACACGCGCATGTTAATTATTACATTTCTACTGAGATTTTTTTTATTCTTTCTTCGGTGCTGTAGAATAAACCTTTCTTTGATAGTAAAATGTTTCAAGGTTAAAAGTTGATTGATGTTTAGGCCCTTAATAAATATGTTCTTTCTAATTTTTTATCCCTCTGTTGTCCATCCATGACATAGTTCTATTGTTTTCTTCTCTTGCCGTGCTTGATGGATTCGAGTATATGAAGCAGGTTACTGAGTCGGATGCTGTGGATGTTGTAGAAGCTGCCATCAAATGTCATTCCTCAAATCTGACCACTAGATCGACGTGCCTTGTTCCTTTGTTAAAGCTATCGAGTCGTTTTCTAGCATGTTCACAGTATGTCAATGTTATCATTTCATTTACGAGTATGATCATTTCTATCACATTGTGAAACCCATTGATCTGTCAAAGAGTTTGAAATAGTCACCCAAATAATTTTTCTGTGTACCTTTTGATTTCAGACACGTTCTCCCCTCACTGGCTTCTGGGGACTACATAAAATTTTTAGTCTGAGATGATTATATGTTGTTAATGTTATATTTCTAGGCTTCTTTAATGTCCATTGCTTAGACCAAATTTCTTGAACCCAATTTATTGTAGGAGGATAAATGACACTGTAAATCAGTACAAAGTAAGCTTAGTTCTTCAACTACAGCAGAGAGCCATAGAATTTAGCTCTATTGTCGACAAGCATAAGAATATCAGGTATTCACTTCTTCTCTCCTATCAGATTCTGCTATTGTCTCCAAGCATAAGAATTTGCTATTTAACAAGTATTGCTGCTGATTATTATCAGACCTGCTCTGGTAGAGAAGATGCCAGTTCTTGATGAAGCTACATTTAGTGGAAGGAGGGCTGGCTCTGTTCCAGCAGTTGTTTCAACGTCAAAAATGGCTCATCCTGAACGTCCTAACGGAGTTGCCAAGCCCTCATCTGCTCCCCTGGTTGATTTGTTAGATCTCAGTTCTGATGATGTACCAGCACCTAGCTCTTCTGGTGGAGATTTTCTTCAG
>JAULKM010000013.1:2307355-2320520 GCA_032355605.1 Rubia tinctorum
CCCGCGCGTCACGTGAAGTCTGCCATTTTGGCAGAAATGGGACGGTTCTCAATTGAGAACCTGATCCCGTGGGTTGAAAGAATTCAACCCTCTTTCAGTCCCCATTGTGGGGATTTTAGTCCACATTCAGTCTCAATTTTTAATCCAACCCACTCCAAAACCCCATTGTACATGCTCTAAGAATAAAAACAATATTTTTTCTTTTTTCCTTTAAAATTGATTTTGGGCTAAACGACCATTTACATTACTAACATTAATGATTAACGGTTGATATGTTTTAGGAGATGTGTGTTTAAGTGATGATTGAGTGCAATTAATTTCCACTACAATTAATTTACACTATACAGAGCTGGGCAATCATGTCATGGGATTCGTTGTTTCACAAGGTCTGAGTAAAGCTAATAATTGCACGCCGATGAGACCAGCGCACCACATACTACCTTTGACTGTACCATTATTACCATAATCATCGTCACCAAGATTTAATGAAACCTATTATACCATATTTATCAGCAATTAAAGTGTTCTTTGTGATCCAAAAAGCACCGAGTCTTGTTTTAGAGCATGTATTTTGGATTTTATTTGAACTGAACTGAACTGATCTGATTTGGATCGAACTGAACTAAACAAAAAATAAGTGTGTTGAATTATAGCAATATATGATTAAATTAAGTTAAATTTCACCAAAATAAATTTACGCTGAACTGAACTGAAATATAGATAAAACTCTGGAGAACGGGCCTTAGTTCGGCTAAAATTTGGACAAAACCCATTATGCAATTATTAAACATTTTGATTGGGAAGGAGTTATTTTTAAATAAATTTGGAAAATAATAAGTTTTATGTTGATTTTTCGCATAAAGATTCCTGTCTAAGTATAGACTTCCTTAAAGGATACCGTCTCTCCAAAAAAGTAGTTCGTTTATTTTGATAAATTTATTTTTTCAAAAAAAAAATCATTAAGAAACATGTAAGTTTTCCCGTATCTGTGACATGACATCTTTAGTAGGTGTGGAGTTTCATCAGCGATACTAACAACATATATTTCCAAATTTTAATTATACAATAAAATAATGAAATCACTCTATGATTTTGTAAGTAAACATTTCCAACTTCAAGTAAACATTCAACAAGATAATTAACGTTGTTCCATGCATGCACATAGTCACGTTATTATTCAAACCACCCTATCGTAGGTTTGTCGATGGTTGGTAGTACTAGAGAACTCGTATATAATTAAACAATAAACAGTCAACAAATTAATTAATTTCAGTAGCTCAGAAGAAAATTAATTAATTCAGAACCAAATAAAAAAAGTAATCTCTTGGAAAAGATCGTCTAGTGGAAAGACGTGATTGTATTATAATTTAAAAAGGCAAAATATTTTAGTTGCAATGTTAAAACCTTCCATAATGCACAGACATTAATTATAAATTTATGAGCAGTTTAATGCAATCCAAATCCCGTGAAATCCCGTATAATTCTCTCTAGAACCCTAGAAGGAAGCCTGGGGCTAGGAACCAGAGAAAGGGAAGGTTGAAGCCAATCTCGCTGGCAGGTATAACCGAGCCTCTACCAATCCCGGAGCGACCATGGTAAAGTGTTTCCTCAACACCCAAACTGCTGAGAGTTCCAAGACAGAAGAGTTCCGTTCCCTCTATGCTTTTGGCCAGTTCTTGAATTCGAACTACAAAACCGCATTGAGGGACTATCCCATGAATAAAGATTGAAGCTAGACTAGCAGCTTCGCCCATCCACACCACTGATTGCAAGTTTTGTTTATTTTCATAAGAGAACCTCGTCCAAGAACCCTTTGGAAATTGTTTTGCTACTGATTAAAAGTTCTCACAGCAGAAGTAGCACCCAGCACGAATAACTTCGTTTAAGAGAATATTTTTGGTGTAGAAAGTTTCAAACTCTGAATCTTCCGCTGCGCCAATTTCCTGAGAAATGAAGTCATTAATTCATTTTTTTATCGACGAATAGTTGATGGGAGCTACTTGAATGAGCCGCCTAGAGCAGTTCTGACTGAACTGTTTTCGCCGCTAAGGCTCCTAAAAACTGAATAGATCCATAGAAATCTCATTCATCAGATACATTAAAATGGCACACCAAAGGACAGACTCAATAGAAAATGGGAACAAACTAAGAAACGAAACGTAATTTCTCGAATGCTTCGGTGCCACTCGATCTGGCAACAACACGCACTGCACACTCAGAAGGTGTCCCTATATGCATAATCCACACCAAAACATGCTTAATTAATTTATAATATTTGGGCAGGTACAATGCAAATCTTGAACAATTTGTTTCAAATCTTGAACAATTTGTTTATACACATGTCATTACAATCCAACAGACAAATAATACATAGACTGTAACATTTGTTATCTAAGTACTAGGCATCCTACAAATAAATTAGAGAGAGTGGTTCACTTAAATCAAATAATTGGGTTTTGTATTTGTATTAATTGGGGGAAGAATGTGTTGAAAGCAACTGTCTCAATTATGTACCAAGAACGTGAATTGTCCCACATTTATTTAGGAAAAAAATAAATTAAATCCACCTATTAGCTAATAGGGACACAAAATATCTAACAATATTTTATGTGTAGGCCCCGTTTGGTGCATATAAAGTATAACTAAAATAATTATTGAGAGAAATATCATAAACGTAGAGTTACATGAATTCAACAACTATGAACAAGGTTGACTTGTGTATGTATGCAGATTCATAAATAATTGTTATTCTTAGAAAATATAGTAGGTATTCTACGAAATGAATTTGCAGTCATTCAGTTCTCAAAATTATTATTTATTTTCATTAAAACGAAAAGGAACTTCATTGCTAAAGGAAAATATACTCTTAATTTAAGGTTAACTATATGTTTTTCAACATATTTTTTAATCGCGTATGATTAAAAATATTAAATTTAATACTTATAAAATTTTACGTTATGGTCGATGAATTTGATAGTATTTTAGGTCAGTTTAAACTCAATCAAATTCAACTTGATTTGGTATAATTAATTTTAGTTCAGTTCAATGTATTTTAACTCTCTCTTTTTACACATCTCTGTCTCCTTGTCTTCTTCTTCTTACTATAATGCAATTGATTAACAAAATCTTCATCTTAACTAGTAGTCGTTGGAACAATCCAGATTATGTCTAGAAGTTGTTCAGAAATTATGAATTCTACTTTAGGTGTATGCAAAACTCAACTTCTTTTGAATGTATGTTAACTGAAATTCATAAGGAGGGCTCCTCCTTTATCTTTTTTTTAACTCAGACGAGTGTGCTTTGATAATATGGTCATTATTCTTTCGATCTGATTTCTTATTAAAATCAAACGTTGCAAAAAATATGAATAGTATATTAATTCAAAATTTTACCAAACTGAACTAATACTAGTGGAGAAAGAGGTGATTAAATTTGGTTCTATCGAACCGCCTTCTCTAACTCCGTCTTTGATCGGGGTCCGAAATACGTCCCCAATTCGGAACCTATTTCTGACCTTCTAAAAAAACTGCCGACCCTCAGGTTTCCAGCAGCCTGAAGCAAAGCCTGGAGCGAAGCAAAAGTCTGACCCAACGGCGCAGAGGAGATCTGGCGGTTGAGGTGATGCAGCGACGAGAAGAACCTGTGGTGGATGATGACTCCCAACGACGGAGGAGAGACCTGACAGCGGAGGAGACCCAGCGACGGAGGAGGAGATCCAATGGAGTAGCGCGGTGGCGGAGGGCTCCGCGGCGGACGACGTCGATTTTAGCGGCGGATGGAGGTGGGGATGGAAGAGGAGGAGAACGATAAAAAATATTCCAAGGGAGGGAGAAAATTAAAGGGAGAGGGAGTTTTTCTAAAATTTGACTAAGGGAGGAAGCCCTATATGGGTTGTTTATACATAGGGTCATTATAATAAAGGCAGTCCATTAAAAATGGTTCTACAATAGAACCGCGTTTAATCGATTTACATGAAAGACGGAACCGTCTTTAATCAGAACCGCCTTTAAAAATGAAAAGTATGACGTGGGAGGAATTTCTAAGTTTGAAACCTAATTGGGTCCTAACTAAAGGCAGGAACCGCTTTTGGTCGATGGCTTTAATCAAATGCTCTCCAATAGTGTAAAGTGTAGATAAATCAGAAAGAATAAGGCTATGTGCAAAAATTACCAACATCATACTTAATAGATTAACGTATGCCAAGTTCTTTTCAACTAAATTATAATTCATTTCATGTCAGTTAATTAATTTGGTTAGATTGATTTCAATTATGAATGATAATTACAAATCTTGAATTCATTTTATATCAGTTTATTATAAATCCGTTCATATCCTAACTTATTACAAACAAAAGCATGGGTAATTGTACGTATGCCTTGTATTTCACGTTTTGAGGTTATGGCAACGCTTCAAGTTGATGGCTCACATGCGGAACGATTAATTGTCGCAAGTTTCAATATATGGGAAATGGAAAATATACATAATTAATTGCCGAGCTTAAGGAACTAACTTGCCCATTACCTGACTTCTTTGATCCTTACTCAGAATTTTGATGATTAATTAATCTATATCTGACACAAGATTTGGGGACAAACAAGCTTGGTTCCCTCCTCTGCAAAGTGATTTAATATTACTAATGAATGCCTAGTATTCTAACCAAAAAGGTTTAAAAAAAAGTTAGAGCAAAGAGTATATATAACTCTACATAATTCACATAAGTGCAAATATAATTTTGTAATAATTTAAAGCGCAAATATAACCCTAGATAGCTAGTATATGTGCAAATATAACATTTTCCGACATTTTCAGGCGGATTATAAACGCAAATCTACCCCTGGTTTTCCAAACTCTTTCTCCTTCCCTTTCTTTCATTCTCCGCCGTTTCTACTATACTTCTGTTTCTCCTTCCCTTTCTTCCCTTTCTCCTTCAGTTCTACTCTGCCCCTAAGTCACCGTCGAGCAAGATACTGCCGCCGCTCCACTCCGATCGAGAAGGTTCGGTGCATCACCTCCGGCGAGTCCACACCGACGAGGAGAGGACGCCACACCGCCGTTCTACTCTGCCTTTACGCCATCTCATGCTACGTCGACAGCGAGCAAGGCTCCCCCATGCTACGCTGATGATGGAGGACGAAAATCGGAGGTTGAAGGTGCCGGATGTGGGGTTAATACGAGCGGAAGCACTAGCGAGAGAAGCCCTAGCGGCGGGAGGGGTGGAGGGTGGTGGCGGGGGGAAGCCCTAGCGGCGTGAGGTGGCAATGGCGGAGGCACGCTAGCGAGTTAGGTGGCAGAAGCAAAGGACATTTTTGTCTTTCAAATGTTGTATTAGGCTAAAAGGGCATTTTGGTCATTTTTGGTCGGTGAATGGTCGAAAATGGTCAGTCAATGCCGGAATATAGTCTTTTGAGTTATATTTGACTTATGTAAAGTAATTAGAGTGTTTTTTGCACTAAGAATTATCTCACTGTTATATGTGCATTTGATGAATTATACAGGGTTATATTTGTATATAACCAAAAGGTTATTGTTTCTAGTATCCTCTAAATTTGTCTCTATCTATTTCAGGACTATCTATTTCAGGAGAAAGTATCTGGAAATGCGCCATTTCCAAAATTTTATGGACAGTCTACGAGGGCTTTTACCTTAAATGTTGTAATTTTTTTTATAAAATTCAAGTTTTGTATTTTAAATGTTAAAAACAAGTAATAATATGTAAATATGTATTTGAATGTGAAATTATGAAAATATGACATAAAAATATTTTCAATTTTTTCAATTTTTTTAAATTTAGTATGTAATTTAACAAATGTATTGTATAAAGTAAAAAATAATTTGTCTGTCTATAAATTTATAGACAGACCGTATGTCACGAGATCTCATTAACATCTTTTGTTAAAATCGTTTTTCTTTGTAAACAGTACCCCTAGAGAGAGATAAAAACATTTTGGCTTAGTATTGGAAAACAGTCTTTTTACTTTTTTTTAGAAGGCTTATGGGGTTGCTTTTTCTCTTTTTTTTAACCCATTAGTAACTATCCTTACTCAAAAGAATTCACCGATGGTGAGAGTTTGTAGAAGAACCTTGAAAATTGCAAAGTGATTGCCTATTGCGGACTTTAAAGTACACCCTATTGCATATTGCCTATTGCGGAGTTTGTACAAGAACCTGGAAAACAGTCTTTTTACGGACTTTAAAGTACACCCTATCTTTTATTATATTTGGAATTATAGATTTATATTTTTTAAATTAAAATGTGTAGAGTGTTAGACTAGGTCATTCAGAGAATTAGTTTTAGAGTCCTACTTAGATTCAAACTCTACAATGTATTCTCTATATATTGGCCTCTCTCAATAATATCATTAAGTAAGGAAACACAAACTCTAACAGTGACAACACCACTTAAAGTAGTATGTAGTAAAAGGAATAATGTGCCTATCTAATGTGTAAGGCGAGATTAATTTTGTTGGTTAAAATATTTTGTGTACTACAAGCATGTTAGTGGTGTTGCAACCATCCCTTATTCTGCTAATGCCTCCTTTTGTCTTCAATATCGAATGCCTACTTATATCTACTTTTCCAGAAATCAACAAAAATATCAACACATATTTCCTCTTCATACACAAATACGGTGGAAGATTGTATATGGCCATCATTACCGGCCATAAAGAATGCCTAGAGGAAATGTTACCGAATGGGTTCATTCCGTCAGTACACAAAGTCATCCTCAAGTTCCTTGGCTCACTGGAAATTTTTGAATACCTCTTATCAAATATCTTCCATTGATCAGCATTAGCTGGATGACGAATCACTTCATCTTCAGGATAAACCCTTCCCATGTACCATGTCATGTTCTTTGAATCATTGGCATTGCTGAAAAACCTCTTCAGCCTTGGAATAATTGGAAGATACCACACGCATTTCGCTGGAACCCGTTTCCTTAACTTTACGACAACATCTCCATCGACAACCACATTTCTCCTTTTCTTGTAGTGTGACACGTGGCATACGGGACATGCCGCCTCCTTCTCTTAGTCACCTCTGTACAAAACACAATCGTTGGAACAAGCATGTATTTTTTCATACTCCAATCCCATTAGACAAAGAATTCTCTTCGCTTCATAGAGGTTGTCCGGTATCCCGTTATCAGATGGAAGCTTCTCATTCAAGAACTTTAGCAACTTGTTCATGTTATTGTCGCTCCATTTACCAACATCTTTCATATTAAACAATTTCATCAAACATGACATCACCGTATCTTTCTTATTGCAACCGGGATACAACGGCGTGTTCTTCTCACCTCAGAAATTTGAGAAAACTTCAGGCTTCCCCTTAAATTCATTGACAACCTCTGCACACACTCTCCTCCACTGCCCACAACCACCTCCCGCCGTGCCTTCTCACCATGAAACGTCCAAACCAAATAATCTTTCTCAAACCCTCTCCTAACCAAGTGAATTTTCATGATGTCTCTATCACCACTACGGTAACGATTCTTGCAATCACGACAAGGACATAACACTCGCTTCTCACGACCAAATGCGTGCTCTAAAAAATCCTCCAGAAAATCAAAATATTCTTTACTCAACCAACTAACATTGCAATACACATGCTTACGCCTCTCAATTGCACGTTCTATCTCTACAAAATAATGAATGTACGACAACTATAGTTCCGCACAATGACATGGCTACGCAATATTCTACACTTTCAAAATAAATTCGGAAAACCATACGTACAACTTACATCAAAACATTCAAAGCTTACCCAAAAATTTCACAATGCTAAACAAGGTATTAATGACATCAAGAAATCTAGGGAACAATCACATTTCTTACATGAATGCAAGGATCGTGAACATGATCAAACACACAAAATATATGAATACAAACCATTTGTGACATATCCCATAGTCAATAACATGCCAAACAATTTTAAAACTAACCTTTGTGGGTCTTCATTTGAGCATTCAATGTCAAAACTGTCCAAAAAACACAATTAATGATCTTCTCTCCCAAAATTCCACTTTTACCCACCAATGAATAGTGGTACGTGAGCATTAAATTCACTTCTAGCACTCATTTCATACCTTTATACCGGTGCTAGAAAATTTCACAGCAACTTTTTACTGGGTAATTTCTATTGTAGCACCGGTGTGGTCTCATTTACCCTACCGGTGCTGGAATTCAAAATAATAACATCCCCTTTCTGGAGGGGACCCAATCACCTTGCACCGTAATAAAAAATTTCATTGCAAACAATTTTGTATTAAGCATCGAATTTATGGCCTCCTACCGGTGCTACTTTTTTCCCTTCATTATTTTACGCGCCAAAAACACTATTACTCACATAGCTTCATTTCAAGCACCGGTAATTTGCACTATTTCCAAAATGTACCGATACTATATTCCATTTTAGGCTCTAGCTTCAGGCACGGATATCCATCATCTGGTGCTAAGAATGGGCTCTGGCATTGGTTTACATGATTTTTGACACAAAATTGGTGCTTTTCAACACCGATATTCACCCCCTAGGGGCAAAGTACCGTTGCCTATATTTTTTTCCCAGTAGTGTGTGGTAGGCACAACCATTATGGCTGAGTTGATCATGGTCGCCATGAAATACGGCTGACTTTACCATGCTGGCCACTTTGGTTGTATAGCTTGTGGTGGCCACGGTCATTGTGGTGAGTTGACCGTGGTTTCCATGATAATACATTTTAGAGTGTTTTGAAATGTTGATGGGCCTTCTTGAAGATGGTGATGAAGGTTTTCAGGTGAATATTGGTTGATAGAACATAGGTAATTTTGGATGAATTTTTTTATTAGTTTCTAACTTAAAATGTTACATGCAACATAAATCTAATGATTTTTATCATATTTAAGATTTTTTAACTTAAAATTTTACATGCAAAACAATCCTAACTAAACTTAAGATTATAAACAATATTTGAAAAAATACATATCTATATTGAAATAAGATTTATGTATAATTGCCCATTATAGTAAAAAAAAATCAAGAGACAATGAAAACTAGTTTTAGAAACATAAATTCATGTTAAGAATCCATAACATGAAAGTAATCATAATATTTGAAATAAGGTTTTATTCAAATACATCTATTGTTATAAATCCATAGCATGCAAGAACAATCCAATCAAATTTGAATATCGGAATAATGTTTTATGTAAAATAAATATTAAAGAAATAATATTTGTTCTAAAATGATCACATGCAAGATCATTTTGCTCAAATCTATTATTGGAAATAAAGTTTTATAAAAATACATTCTTAATCTGAGATAACATTTATGATTGAAAATTTATTGTCAAAAAATATTAACATGCAAAGTGATTTTAATAATAGAAAAAATATCTTATAAAATTACAACCAAAGATTGGGGTGATATATTATTTGTTGTAAAAAATTTATAACATGCAAGATGGTTTTTTGAATGAAAATAAAATTTATAATTATCATCCCTCAATAATTTAGAAAAAAAGATGATTCTAATATTGATGATAAGATTTTATAAAAAAATACATGTTGAAATTGGATTAAAATTTTGAAATATAGACAAGATTCACTCACTGTCTTACCATTTAATTTGTTAGACATATATACTATAGTTCTCAATCTGAGGAAAATTAATTATTAATTTTAGTTAGATCCTTTATTTATAAGTATGAATCAAATTGACATATACATTTTAAATTTAGATAAATATTTTATTGTTGCATTCAATTATTTGAAAAGATAATGTACAATCAAAATCAAAATCGTCATTATTTGATTTAAACTTTAAATAAATAAATGAAGAATGATCTTATATACAAAAGAAAATAATATATAAATATATATTTTGATCATTATATCGATATATTATCCAACACAAACTCAATTACATTACCTATCAACTAACATAATTATAAAATCATATAAATCTAGAAAAGTGTTTAGAAAGAGGAAAACTTTTACTTAAAAATTCAACTAGTACCTTTACAAATATATAATACTAATGAAATGGAATCACGAAATAAGAGATTAACATGAAATAATTATTTAAATGATAATTTAAGTCTAATAAGTGTACTACGTTAACAGAATTTTGACTACCCAAGCAACTAAAATCGATTCCCGAGGATGCTGACCCAAACTGAGGTGAGTGTTTTATCGCTTGCATAAATTGAATCTAACAGGATATTAGCATGCTATGTATGATTGATTGCTTTGAATATCATTTTTTAATAAATTGTGCCATGCATGACATGTCACATGTTATATTGTCTAGTCTTAACTAGAATTTGATGTGAAGAGGATGATATGTACTTTATCACGACAAACTCAACTTGATTGATCTACATGTATGACCGGCTTGTACCTTATCTCGTCATGTCTATTTTATTCCTTCCTCTTTGCTACTTGAATTGTACTTGTTCTTAATAAATTCGGGGTTCTGTATCAGAGCCCAAAGTTAACTCTCCATGAGGTAACGTGGACTCTCAGAGGCCAAAGTTAATTCTCTGACGAAGAAACGAGCTAAACCGGTCGAACTAGGCCCTCATAGCCTGCTTAAGCCCATAGATAGCTTTCCGCAGACGACAAACATGGTAAGGCCAAGTAGGGTTCTTAAAACCTACAGGCTGCGTCATATACACTGGTGCATCAAGAACACCATTGAGAAAAACATTCTTGACGTCCAAAGTTGGCCCGTTACCCCTTTCTGTCCACGTTTGCACTATGATTCATACCGCTGCGTGTGAGGGGGCGTGTTAGAGTTAGAGTCCCACATTGGTGGTTGACAATCATATAACTCAATATATAAGATCATGGGTTATCCCTACATAGTACCAATTGGTTTTATGATAGGTGACCATGGATGTATCATCTTTTATTGATCCGGTCCTTCTTGCTTTGGAGCTTGCGTCACTTTCACCGCCTTCTTTGGAACCATGTTCTATATGCCCAACTGATAATCTTGTTGGGGCGATTTCCACTTCCGCGGCTCCTATTTCTCCTTTGGTGCACACTAGCTCTCCTTCTAATGACCTGCCTGCTGACTCTCCTAATCCGCCGCCTTCTCAGACTCATTCCATGGCCACTCGGCCCCATCACGCTTTACGCCGCCCGCGTCATTTGAATGATTATGTTGTTCATGGTCTTGTTTCCGCAGTTCTTACCCAGTCTGAGCCTCGGGATTATCGAGCTGCCCTTCGTGATCCTCAATGGGTGGCTGTGATGACTGATGAGATGACAGCTCTTCGGCAGCAACAAACTTGGGATTTGGTTCCGCGGCCGCCTGATGTGAATGTGCTTGGCTCCAAATGGGTTTTTATCGACCTGATGGTACTATTGAGCGTTATAAATATTGAATTGTTGCTCAAGGATTCTCGCAGCTATCGGGCTTTGACTTTGATCATACCTTCAGTCTTGTGAACAAAGCCTCCACCGTTCGTACGATTCTTTCCATCGCCATTATGCGGAAGTGGCCACTGCACCAGTTGGACGTCAAGAATGTTTTTCTCAATGGCGTTCTTGATGCACCAGTGTATATGGCGCAGCCTTTAGGTTTTAAGGACCCTACTTTACCTGACCATGTTTGTCGTCTGCGAAAAGCTATCTATGGGCTTAAGCAGGCTCTGAGGGCCGAGTTTGACCGGTTTAGCTCATTTCTTCATCGGCTCGGTTTCATATGTAGTTCCTCCGATACCTCTTTGTCTGTGTTCTCTCGAGGCAGTATTCTTCTCTATCTGCTGGTTTATGTCGATGATATCATCCTTACCAGTAATTACTCTACCGCCATCCATCGGTTCATCTCTCGCACTCATCGGGAGTTTGCTATAAAGGATCTTGGCTCTCTCAGCTATTTTCTTGGTCTCGAGAGCACTCCCACTGATTCTGGTCTCTTCTTTGGGCAAGCAAAGTATTCTAGGGCTATCCTTCATCGAGCTAGAATGTCTGATGCTATACCGGTTTCCACTCCGTTTGTTCCAACTTCTCAGCTTCTCAGTGGTTCGGGCGAGCCTTTCAGTAATCCCACTCTATATCATTCTTTAGTCAACGCTTTGCAGTATCTCACTATCACTCGACCAGATTTGGCTTTTGCTGTAAATTCTGTTAGCCGGTTTGTTCAGGATCCTCGTACCGATTACTTTGCGGCTGTCACACGGATTCTTCGATATGTCAATTGTACCATTCACTTCGGATTGTATTTTCAATCATATACCTCCACGAATATGTTAGGATACTCCGATGCTGATTGGGATCGTTGTCTGGAGACACGGCGCTCGACTTATGGCTATGCGGTTTTTCTTGAGGGCAATCTGATCTCTTGGAGTGCCAAGAAGCATCCTAATGTCTCCCTCTCCAATTCAGAGTCTAAATATCGTGCATTGGCTAACACTACGGTGGAAGTTGTCTGGCTCTCTCATTTGCTTCAGGATTTGCATTTTTTGCTTTCTGAATCGTACATTTTGCAGTGTGACAATAACAACACTATTTTACAGGCTCAGAATCTGATTGCTCACAAGCACGCGACTACCATTTTGTTAGGGAATTGGTTGCCTCTAGGAAGCTACGTGCTCTTCATGTACTGACGTCCCTTCAGGTTGCAGACATTTTCACCAAGGGTCTCTCCCGCTCTCTGTTTGAGTTCTTCAGATCCAAGTTCTGCGTCTTGGCTAACTCGACGCTTCGCTTGAGGGAGGGTGTTAGGATAAACGATATCGTAGATTAAATATAATTGAGATTTGATTATGATTTGATTGATTTAATATGTCTAGATACATTGTATGTGTAGGGTTTGTACTCTTTATATCTTTCCTACCTAATACAGAACTCATCATGGAGAGTTATCTTATTCACACATATAACTGATTTCTTGTTTCTCAACTGACATTTATTATGTTCATTTTATGCTTTTTGGACTTTTGAAGAATCCCCGACCTCTGGAAAGAAGCTAGAATGCTACGCTTAAGGGGTTGTTGGAGCATGACCGGATATAGTGGTGCGGGATGCCTAGATCGATGCTGATGACACCCTCAGTATCGCCTGATTTTTATAGCACATTAGGGATAAGGTCGGGGAAAGATATCTTTTATTAATTCTCAAACCATAAACCAAAATACAAGTTTAGCCTTCACTCCCAGCTAATACCATCAACTAATTTC
>JAULKM010000013.1:2349933-2364359 GCA_032355605.1 Rubia tinctorum
TTATTATACATAAATAAAGTTATCGTTGGTCAAACATGGTATGAGAAAGTTGACCAAAAAGTGTGCAGCTTGAATTGGAACAGAGGGAGTTAAAAAAATTCTAGAACTAAATAGAAAAGGATAATTTTGCTCTCACATTATCTAAGGAAGTTAAATTTTAACAGTTTAAATAGATGAAAGTGACACAACTTAATAATTCTGTAGGTTTAGGGGTCAAGAGTACTCAAAAATAAAATTAAGGGTCAAACGTGAAATATGACAATAGTTTAGGGGTAACAGAAATCATTCGCCCTATGAAATAATTCTCCCATCTCTACATCAAAAAGTTTTTTTATACTACATCCAAAAGTTGAAATCTATAGTATATATTAAAGGTCATTCTTGTCACACGACATTCACACATAATTCTTACCACATGACATTCACACATAATTCTACGTCACTTTCTAAAAATAATTAAAAATGGAATATTTTATAAAATCAATCCCCAATTTACAATGCAAATTTCTTTTCCATTTTCAATGATCTTCCTATAATTCAATACTTTTCAACTACTGAGTAATTAATTATACCATATTTATGACGATGCACATTCTTTTTGTATTCTTAATCTCCATTTGTTAGGGTAATTCTTTCATAATACTTATTTTTTACAATGTATATTTATAAATTTGATACACTTTCCATTTTAATTTATCTTTTTAATATTATCAAACTTCATTCCTGATAATAAGTGAATCATTTTCATCTACTTATTCTTTTTTGACTCACCGCAATCAATTTTTTCCACGTAATTTAATTTGCCTACAAAAGTATCTAAAATCACTATGTTAAACATATAGAATAATAGATGGGGTAACTTTATATATATATATATATATATATATATATAAGTTTTTCAAATAAATTTTGGCAAAGTTTTGGTAAAGACTGTCTTTCCATAACATCTTTCCATAGGCTTATGGAAAGCCGAGATTTAATTAGAATATAAAAAAGTAAAAGATTTTATTTGCAATACCAAAAATTTATTATGCAACATGCAGTAGTTATAAGTTTTATGACTTGATTAATGCAACCCGAAATTTTATCGTTATTTCTTTTAATTTGCAGTTGAAATCTTGCTCTTTCTTATGGAAAGACCGTTTTTCAAGAAACGGACTCATAAATTTTAATTTTGAGACAAAAATCAAATAAAATGCTTTATATAAATATTAAATATAATACTGAAAGATTTTATTTGTAAATACTTTCGATTGTTTATTTAACACTTTGTAAATTTTATTTGCAATTTTTCTTAGAGTCCGTCTCTTGAAAACGGTATTTTCATAAATTATGGAAAGATCAAAGTTTAAATTGCAAATTAGAAAAAATCAAGATAAAATTTTTGTATTGCATTAATCGATTAATAAATGTATAACCACTACAAATTACATAATAAAATTTTAATATTGCAACTAAAATCTTTTACATTTCTATAATTCTAATTCAAGCCCGTCTTTCCATATGCTTATGAAAAAATGATTTTTCCTAAGACTTTATCTATTTAGAGATCGTCTCTTTGAAATCGTATTTCCATAAATTATGGAAAACCCCAAGATTTAAATTGCAAATAAAAAGAAATCGAGATAAAAAAATTGGATTGCATTAATCGAGTCATGAAATTTATTGCACGTTGCATAATAAATTTTTAACATTACAGCTAAAACCTTTTACCTTTCTATAATTCTAATTCAACCCCGTCTTTCCATATTCCTATGGAAAATCGGTCTTTCCCAAAAATTTATCTATTTATACAACTTTATTTTATTTTTGTTAACTAATATTTAGAAATGGCATATTTCGCCCCATATCAATATGTGATTGGTAATAGTATAAAAAATGAGTTCGCCACTTGAAAGACCGTCTTTCCATAAGTTATGGAAAGATCAAAATTCAAATTACAAATTAGAAGAAATCAAGATAAAAGTTTTGGGTTGCATTAATCGGGTCATAAATTTATAACTAATGCACGTTGCATAGTAAAATTTTCATATTGCAACAAAAATCTTTTATTTTTCTATAATTTTATTTCAACTATGTCTTTCCATATGCATATGGAATGACAGTTTTTCTCAAAATTTTGTCATAAAAAATTAATGTGTTAAGGTATATTATAGGGCAAAATGCATTGATACACCCCAGTTTCTTGGTTAGTACAAATATACCCCCTAGTTTGTCAAAAGTGCACATATACCCCTGGAATAGCTGTGAGTTAAGAACTTATATCCCTCATGCCTGATTCCGACGTTGACCTATTATTTTCCGGTGTTGGCCAATATTAAAATTACCAAAATAACCTCCACTTAATTTTAAAAAAGCTAAGGACTATTTTACCCTCCACTGAAGTGGGCCCCACCCTTCATCAACATCGATATAAAAATGCCTTGTCAAAATTTTGAGTTAAAAAATAGTGCCATCTGGACTAGAATTCGAAGCTCTTCATCCGCGACTTGGCCGGGCGAGATTTAGATCCTGTTTCCAACCCTAATTCCAGCGGATTTTCCTCTTCTGTGTTGGATTACTCGAACGGATTCAAGATATGGGGCGAAATCCGAAATTGGTTTCTAATTTTTTTGTTTTTTAGGGGAAAAACAATCATTTCCTTTGAGTCCGATAATGACCAAGGTTGACCAATTTTCCAGATGTCATCAGGGGTACAAACGCACTTTCAAAAAATTGGAGGGTATATGTGCAAGAAATAAGAAACTGAGGGGCATAAATGCACATTTTTCTATATTATATTTTAATTTTAATAATAAATTTAGATTATCATAAATTTTAACTTTCTTTAATATGTATAATTAATAATTATAAAATATTAACAATTGAATACTGTATATTTGATCGTGCATGGTTCAGCCACTGGTACTGCCGGAATGTCCAACCTTTTACTGAATACAATATTTGTTGACCAAGGAAGTTTTTTCCCCGTCTTCCCTAGAATGTTTAGTAAAAAAAATGAGCTTCTCTAGAATGTCTTTTTTTTTGTCGAAAAATAACACAAGGTTTATTTTTAAAAAAATATTGGAAGAAAAATAAAATGGACATTTATAACTCAACTGCACAAATTTTAATCAGTAAGATCTATTATCTAATTTAAATATTTTTAAAAAATTTAAAAATTGTATGATAATAATAAATATATATTTTATCATAAACTGTGCAATGCCACGATATTACAATCAAAATTTTAAAACTTTGATCATTTTTCATATTCTGTGGAATTCATATGCATGCAATTCTGATAATGATAATGTTATTTGGTTAAAGTAGTATTTATTAATATTTTTATCAACTAATTAAATTATATTAAAAATATATATTTATATAATGATATTCAAATTCGGCAAAGTCTTGGGAAATACCGTCTTTACATAATCTTATGGAAAGACGGGGTTTAATTAGAATATTAAAAGGCTAGAGGCCTTAGTTGCAATATTAAAATTTTACTATGCAACATGTAGTAGTTATAAAGTGTATAACCCGATTCATACAATCCAAAAAATTTATCTTTATTTCTTCTAATTTATATTTTAAACCTTAGTTTTTCAAGAGACGGACTCTTCAAATTCTCGTCCATGCTTATCTAGTACTCCCTCCGTCCCGGAAAAATTGGCCGGTTTACTGTGCACACGATCTTCAATTATCATGTTTGACCATCAATAACTCTAGCTACATATACCAATTTCGTATAAAAAGTTGATATTTAGTAAATATATGTTAAGATGAATTCAACAATATATTACATGATATATTTATTATATGTATATTAATTTATATTTATGGTCAAAATTTGACAAATTTGACTTTGAAAATTTGACTTTGTCAATTCTGCTGAGACGGATGGAGTATTATTTAAGAATAACACTTTAGTTCTTTTGTTCTTGAAAGAAAATTTTCATTTCAAGGATGGAAGGAAGCTCAATACAGAGGCCCAATCTCAAAAAACAATCACTTACTCAGGCCCAATTAATATCAAAATTAAAATTGCCTAAAATGAAAATAAAAACTCTATCTTCTTCTTCTTCCCTCAACAATCAAAAACCTCACTTAAATCCTAAATTCCTAATGTATACTGTTGTCATATGTATGTGAATTAGAGGTTTATTTTCCCATAAAAAATGCTGAGTGTTGGAAAATTCCCATCTGGGCAGCAATGCAACTGGGCTGTTCTTGCAAATCCCATATCAAGATCCTTCCTTTTTCCCTCAAGAACCCATCAATCCGAAAAACAAATCAACCATGTCGGAGTTTTTTATGTTCTTGGGCGTAGAAATAGTGGGCTTTGCATATATGCCTCAAATGGTCAAGCAAAAGGCAGTGACAGTGCTATTGAAATGGGGGATTTTGATGAAGATGAAGATGAAGATGAGGATGATGAATTTCTTGAAGAAGAAGAAGAAGAGGAGGATGAGGATGAAGATGAAGATGATGAATTTATTCCTTTGATAAATATGAAGGAGTGGCTTGCAAATAAGCCTAATGGATTTGGTGAAGATAAAGAGTATGATACCTCAATTGAGGATAAGCTAATGGAGGAAATAGAGCAGAGCAGAAAAGCCCAGCTAGCTAATATCAACAAGCTCAAGAACAATCCAGTGGGCTCCATTTCCAGGAAAGATAGTGTTCAGCAAGATAAAGGTCAATCTTTATTTCTGATATTATAATTAAATTACTATAATTTCTTGCATTATTTCGCAATGCTTTCGTATTAGTTCAATAACTTTTATTTTCGTGTCATTTTGCTGTACTTTAGCTGGTGTTATAAGACTTTGAAAAGGGTTGCTGAATTCTTGAATTGCTTGTTAGTAAAAGTCTATGTTTCTAGCAAATTATTATTAAGTTCGTTTTTGTTGGATTTCGGGTTCATATCAATGCCTAACCAATGTGTATTTAATCATTGATGGAATGATGTGTATCTAGGTCTTAAAGAAGTTGAGAATTGAGAGATATATCATGTTATTTGCATATGTGTTGAGATGCATCTGGTGAACTGCTGCTTTCCATTTTCTTAGCAAGCTCATCACACGATGAATTGATGAACATGTGTTAGTGAAGTGCTGTTGGTTTCTCCTCTTTGATCTTCTATTGTTTGATCCTCTAATGTTTACTGCTATTGTCAGTTGCGATATATGCTCAGGTTTACGATTTGGTATTGAAGTTGAAAACTTTCTAGTATTTACTATCATGATCATTAACTTGCTGTATTGTACTCATCATACCAACTCGAAACATCACTCTTCATCACTCTGAGTAGCTGCATTGCTATTGTTTATGTATATTTGCAAACCATAAACATATACTGTAGTGGTTGAGATTGTTAGATTTTGTGTGTGGGTCTGTTTTTTTTGCTTCGATTGAGGGTGATTCAGTTTCCGGTGAATGAGGTGCTTTGTTATATTCATGAACTTCTTTAACTGGTTGCCTTTGCACGGACGGTATCTGATATTCTGATTATAAGTTATCAGTCTCACTCTTGCTCATCCTAATAGGGAAAGTCGCGGTCTCGGAAGTAACTCCTCAAGGTTTTCGTGTCAATTTGTTAAACCTCCCTAAGAAAAAGAACGTTCGCAGGGATCTTAATGCAGCATTCAAAGGAGTTCCTGGAATTCTTCAGATTATTCCAGTCGTGTCTGGAAACCAAAAGACTAGGGACCCTATCTGCAAAGGCCTCGCCTTTGTTGATTTCAAAAGCGAGAATGAAGCGCGTAGGTGTGTGCCAATTCTTTTTCCAAAAAAAAAAAACAAAATTTAATATGCATCTGCCGATTAAATGTAAAAATGTAGACTTATCTTCAATGTTCATCTTTATGTGCTTTACACTGGATGTGCAATTTCCTCTTTTTCTTTTCATATTATAAATAAAATGGTCTCAAAAACCATTTATTGACTATTCTCTATGATGAAAAAGCTCTACTGCATACTTATTTGGTATTCTATACATGCATTCCGATGTATTAAACTTAGCTGGAGTATGAGATCTTGTTAACCTTTTTGTGCGTCTACTGGGTATTATATATTGTATATTCATCAAGAACTTTGTTCAAATAATTTAGGATACTAAGTGCTTGCTTATAAAATTTCATTGCTTAAAAGAATAAAATCAAACAAAAGCTCGCGAATGTTTATTTTGGATTATTCTGTTAATTTACACTGCTTAGTAAGGTTTCAGCTTTCAGGCTGAGCATTTTTTTGTTTGATAAAAAGTGATGCTTGAAGACAACTAGTCATTAGTTACTGCTATTTTGTATAATTTTCGATTCTCTTTTAGTTTGTATTGTGTGCACACATTGCTCAGCTATAATTTTAAGCCGATATCAGTGTTATCGTAGGTTTGTGGAGACGTTCTCAGGACAAAGTATTAGTTTTGGGAAGATTCAGAAGCAGATAAACTGCGAAATGAACTTAAACTCCCGTCAACCTAGGAAGAAACCTTCAGCTGAGAACACTGCCAATACTGCTCAACCATTCGTGAAGCAGATGACCTCTACGAGACTCGATGGTGTTGGCAAAGCCGACAGATCAGCTAAACCGGTGGGTGATGAAGATCACGTCAAAGAAAATCCGAGTCTTCTACTGCCTGAAGAAAGCGAGAAAGCTCCCAAGATCAAGTCATCGTCCTTGAAGCTGAAAAAGGAACCCCTGGAGAAAGGAAGAAAAGTGGAAGCTAAAACAAAGAAAAAGAGAACTCCAAAGATGAACATCCCGGGATCTTCTAACAGGTGAGCTGAGATGCATCGCATTCCATAAATCAACTGGAATTTGAAGTTTTCGCTCTTGTTGTGAATTCGAGTTGTTTGTTTGCAGGTTGAAGATCAAGGATAAAACATTGCTTGCTGGGGTGTATTCCAAGTACATGGCAAGAGAAGGTTCAAGTGTTGAGCAGGAAGAACGAGCAGTTGTTTCTAATTAACGTTAGCTGTCCAAGGATTTGTTGATATCAGTTGTATGAAATCATTTCTCCCAAGGTTTATACTGAAGGTTTTTTTTTTTTCCTTCTTGAAGTGCAAGTACCATTTTTGCCATTTTCTGGTTATTGGGTTTAGACGTAAAATGGAAATTAATTGAGGGCAAAATCCTAGGAGCATGAACGCACAACACCCGAGTCACATTCGCTCTCCGGCTGAAGATTTGAGTCGTTATTAGAATTAAACCTTTGATTCTGATGTTTAGTTAACTTTCAAGTTGAACCAAAATAATGATGAAAAACAATACTAGGAGAATTATCGGTAATCTTTATCAAATGGAACGCTCAGTACTTCAGCATAACATAGCGTAACAATAAAGCCAGCATGTAATAACCAGCAAATATTCTTCAGACAGCATAGTAAAGTGCAACTGAAAGCAGTTTCTGACTAAAACTTCCAGTGGATCAACAATAATCAAAACAAAACTTTTGACGACGCCAAAAATTTCACACGAAGTTGCTTCTGAACTTGGATGAAGATGGGTGCACAATGACCAGCATTGCAAAAACATTCCCTACAAACGAAAAATGAGTCAGTTCCAACATGATCCTACACAGTAAAGTGAACAGGCAAGAGAATGGCGTAAACAGAACAGTATGTTAGGCATATACCTTAACGTCTGTCGGTTTTTCCCTTGGATCGTTTGCCAGAGAACAAGTGTTTGGGTCTCAGAGTAGGAATGACTCTGTCAGCCTCTCCACGTTTGGCATCCTTGTTTCTCTTCACCACGGATTTCTTGGCCAGTTTCACAGCCTTGACCTTTTGAGCAGAGTCTCTGAGACCCTCTCCAGGAACCAGTTCATCTCGAGGTCTTGACTGTGAGCGAGACCTTGATCTCAACCTCAGCTTCTTGTTGGGCTGATCCACATCCATCGCCACAGAGTCTGCACCGTCACGAGAAGGCGACCTCTCCCTCTTCCTGCCACGAGATTTACTGCGGGCCCTGTTCATTGCTAAGCTAGCATCGAGTCCAAGTTCCGATAGCTGTCTTCCCATCCTTTCTGAGGTGAACTTCCTGTCTTTGTCAAATTTCCTGGGAACAGTTGGTCGGCTCTCTGCAGTGCTCTTCTTGATTCTGTGCTGCTGAATCAGTATAGTTTTCTTTTTCCTGATTTCAGCCAGGGCTTCTCGTTCTGCTGGAGTCAGCTCAACACCATCCATCTCAAACTCGTCATCATCACCTTCGTGTTCCTGGCGGAGACCTTCTTCACGCTCAAGCTCTTCCAGCCTTGCCAGGATATCAGGGTCAACAAAATCGTATACATTGTGGCCCTCGAAGATCTCGGGCATTATGTCATCCTTCCATTCCTCATGCGCTAGGATATAGTGCTTTCTCAAGCTAGCAGAGTAAACACCTGCACCTCCATTCTCATTCTCCAGATCCCTCTCCAGCTTTCTCTTCTCCTTGTCCGCAGCTTCCTCGGCTTTTTTGGCTTTAGCTTCCAGAACAGCCTGTGGAATACACACGGGCCTTTCTTTCTGATCCCTAGGCTTTGGAATGGCAACATGGAAGCGGTTCAAGCAGTCAGTGATCTTTTTTGACTTCATTTTCAATTCCACCCTTTGATTCAATAATCTTTCACAGGCAGAATTCTTAACAGCAATCACACCTTCTTCAGTAAGAGTGCTCATAGTCAAGAGCACACCATCCTTATCTGTTGGCTCGCCTCCCTGACCAATCACAGTCTTCAAAGCTTCTGCCTCCATCTCCTTGACTAATTTCTTATCTTCCTCAGAGATCCCTTCCAGTGGCTGCAAGTCAGTCTTGTTGCAGACTATAATCAGAGGTTTGTTCATGAAAAGTGACTTGATGCTGTGAAAAAGAGCTGCCTGTTGCGCAATGCTATAGCCACACGATCCTGATATATCAAGAAAGAATAACACAGCAGCTCTCAGATGAGCCAGAGCAGTAATGCTGCACATCTCAATGATATTACGATCCTCAAAAGGCCTGTCCAAAATACCCGGAGTATCGATAACCTGATACCTCAAATACTTGTAATCTGTGTGACCAACAAACAGAGACTTTGTAGTGAAGGCATAGGGTTGCACATCAACATCGGCCCTGGTGATTTTGTTGATGAAAGAACTCTTGCCAACATTTGGGTACCCACAAATTAGAATAGTCCTAGTATTTGGATCAATTGAAGGGAGTCTAGCCATGTGCTGTCTGATCTGTTCAAGGTAAGCTAAACTAGGTCCAATGCGCTTCACCACTGTAACCATCCGACCAAGGGCAGCAACCTTCAGACACTTGCACCGATAGAGTGAGTCACCGTATTTCAATAACTTCACATAGTCCTTTGATATCTTACTGATCAAGTTCCTTGCCGTGTTGATCTGACCAAGAGCCAGCTTGTAATGATCCTTGTTATAAAGAACATGCAGAAGGTCGCCATAGAAAGGATGGATGTCATCCAAACGAGGGAACTCATCAATAATGGTAGAAAGCTTCTCATGGAAATTTGTCTGAGTATACTTCACTTTACGCATATAAAACTGACGAATCCGATTGATGGCATATCCCTTGTGCACAACTGTAGGAGTTTGGCGCTGCGTCCTGGAGAGGATGATATCAACAAAGTCCTTCCCAGTGGGAACCACTGTAATCTTTTTGAAGTTATACTGCACCATCTTTCCAGATATACTCCCCAAGCACAGTACCTGAAAATGAACCAACGCAAGAATTAAATCAACAGATAACAGTTATCATGGGCAAGTACAAACATTAAGAATCGAGAGAAGCTTTTTTCCCTAAATGAAACCTATTGCTCTGGTCGATGACGGAGCAACATTCGTCAATTAATAAAGTAAGAGCAACTTGTAGCAAAAATCACATTTGAAAGAGCATACTCTGTTCCATTGGAATATACTACAAGATTTAATTTTTTTTACTTCTCAGCAGACCAAGCAAGACGTGAATTCACTTAATCTATTAATACAAATCAATCTCCAAATCGTAGCCTACAAAATATGCATCAAACCTATGACACTCAAATCCGAGTCGAGGCAACATAGCATAAAACTGATGCATCAGAAAACATTAGCTCATTATCCACACCATTCCACTAAGCATGCAAATCCAAAGGAAAAGAATACAATAAACATCAATTAAGTAGCCATATAAAATTAAGAAAACAATCACGCAGCATACAATACAGCTGCAATTGGATTGAAAGCTAATTATTTGCAAGGCTAATGCATTCTAAAACAGAGTTGCTATAGCTAAGCATATTCACAGCGATTGTGTTACCGTTACTACCACAAAACAATAGCTTTAAATCAAAGAACAATGATTCAATAGCAAAGTCTAGGTTTACTTGACTAGAACAAAAACGTGACATCGAATTTAAAAATCTACGGAGCTGCGAATTCAGCTTATAACGAAAACGAAAACTCACCAGATGTAGAGAGTTGATCGAGTAGAGACGCAGATGACCGCAGCGGCTCCGGCGGCGGCAAGATGGAGGAGAAGCTGACTTTAAGGGTTTTTGCAGTTAGCGGAGGCCGCCAAATGAAGTCTGTTTAGGGTTTTAGCAATGTTTACGCTCTTTATGTAGGTGCCGGTTTCATTGTTTTCTTTTTCCTTTTTATATTTTGCGGTTTTTTTATTATTTACTTTTGTCAAAATCTTGGGAAAAAGTCTTTGCATAGACATATGTAACGAAGGAGTTGAATTAGGATTATGGAAGGGTAAAATGTTTTAGTTGCAATGTTAAAAATTTATTATGTGACGTAAGTTTATGACCCGATTAATGCAATGCGAAAATTTTATCTTGATTTTTTCTAATTTACCGTTTAAACCTTGATTTTTTCTCCATAATTTATGAAAAAATCGCCTTTCAATAGACACTCTTCATTATTATTATTTTGCAATAGCAGTTTAAATTTTAATATAAATACATTTTCATTTCCTAAATTTTTAGGAGACAAAACAAAACAAAACACTGGCTTGCTTAATCTTTAAAGTCAAGATCACCTAACAAAAAAGTTAAGTGTATGTTAGTTAGTTTTTTTTTTTTTTGCATAAATCTGAATTTACAAAAGAGTTTTTTGCTACCCTCTTTAAGAATTATGTAAATTCACTCTTTTCTTTAGAAGTTCAATAACTTCCAATGTTCTTTATTAAAACTTTCTCCATTAATTTTAATGTCTTGAAAATTGTTATCCGCGGATAATTGAATTAATGGAGAGATGTGGTAAAATTTTGTTTTGAATAAAATGCATGTAGCATGAACGACCTAAGTGCATATGTAACCCTATATAATTCATGAAAATGTCCATATAACTCTATAATAATTGAAAGTGCAAATATAACCCTAAATAGTTAGTCTATGTGCAAATATAACCTTTTTCGCCAGATTCAAGCCGTGCTAGAGTGAAAAGTCGGTTTTACCCCTCTGGAAAAAACATGTACTATTTTAACCGCAAAACCCCCTAACCCTAATGCTTCTTCTTCCTATGATCTTGCGCCATTCTCCGTTTTGCAAAAAGGTTATTCCCAATTTTACGTACTCCATTTTCATCAGCCCCGCCCATCAGCGCTGGATTCAATTTGATGATGAGGAACTCTCTAGGGTATGTCGAGGGGCAACGACAACGACCTCTCAAAGGCCAACATGGCGACGGGGCTATCAAGGTTGCATCGGTGAACTCAAGAGACTGCGGTGGCGAGCTCGGAGACAGCATAGGCGGCGAGTAGAGAAACCATTAGAGATTCGGAAGATGAGTTCGACGCAGCCAAAGAAATGGTGGTGGATGGTGGCGTGGTGCCACCGATCGGGAATGGTTTGGATTGAGAAGGGATCGTTGGCGTAGGGTTTCGTTGGAGGGCTTGGATGGGGCTACACTGGGATTGTCGGCACCGACGAAGCTGGGGATTTGGAGTGGTGGCGGAGTGGGTGCTGGGATGAATGGAGCGGCGGTGGTGGAGGCGGGACTAGGGCAGAGGAGGCGACGATGGAAGGCTAGGGCAGTGGAGGCAACAGTGGGAGGTTAGGGCAGAGAGGTAGGCGACGGAAGGCTAGGGCAGAGGAGGAGGCGGTGGGAGGTGGAGTGGCGGCGGCGGTACGGTGAAGGTGGCGGAGATGGAGTGGCGACGGCGGTACGATGAAGGTGGCGGAGGTGGAGTGACGGCAGTGGCGCGATGAAGGTGGCGGAGCAGTGGCGGTGGTGGAAGTATAGTGGCAGGTCGAAGGCCATTTTTGTCTTTCAAAAAAAAAATTAGGTTGAAAGTGCATTTTGATCATTTTCAGTCAATGGCCAAAAATAGTCAGTCAATGCCGAAATATAGTTTTTAGGGTTATATTTGCACTTACGTAAAGTAATTAGGATTGTTTTTGCACTGAAAATTATCAAAGGGTTATATATGCACTTTCCCAATTACATAGGGTTATATTTAGGGTTATAGTTGTATATTTCCCTTTTTTCTTCTATCTAACATAAGAAAAAAATGTCATTTTTTATAATTTATAATTACATAAGCGAAAAGATTTACAAGAACGCGATTATTTCACATTCTGCCCCTTGCAATATCGTAAATTTTCTGCACTTTGAAGGAAAGTTGGTGAAAAGAAAAGAGCAATTCTTTCACTTGCATATGAAATATTGATGTAAAACTAAGGCAATGTTTTCCAAGTATCATCGATTCAAAATTTTACTGAACTGTAGATAACCTGGAGTAAACATGCATAACTGATACAAAGCCAATCTCAGTTTTGAGTAAATAAAAAATTGGAATATTTGCAGGATAAGTTTGCACAGAGATCAATAACTAACCTACATCAATGCCATATAATTACTAAAATGGATTTGCTGTATATTGGCTCAAACCATGAACTTTTCAGACCAATTCCTCTTCAACTTGACCATCTGCAATAAAGCATGTATCTCATCGGCATTTGGTCCATCAAAACCAACACCAAATGGAAGAAAGAGTTTGACAGAATAGCACGAAGACGTTACCAGCCAGTTCAACAGCCAAATTCGCCTGTTGATCAGCCTCGGAGTTCAAGTCCTTTCAGAAGCATAGAACGTAATAATAGTTAGTGCAAGGTAAAACAAAAAAAAAAGTATAGTTCTTCGGAGTCAATAACTAAATCAGAATAGAGCACGTACTCGCAGCACGTGCATGATCTGGAAAGACGTAAACCTATCCTTGAGTTTTTTTGCTTCCTCGTACAAGATCGAAATATTATGGTTTTTAACCCTCCACAAACCCTGTATCTGTACAAACAAGTTGCAATGTACACCTCATGGAGTAGAAAACACACAGCGAGATAATCTACAGTCATTTAGGATAGGACCACAATGCTGCTAGAATTAAAACTACGACTTGTCTTTCAATTTTAGATCTTGAGAAGGAAAATTAGAGCACCAGGACTGCTATTTTACGCCAAATTATAATCTCGATGACTATGCATAACTGGAGAAGGGAAAAATGGCAGACCTGCATACAGACTAGCTTAGAATCACCACGAACACGGATGTCTGTAAACCCTTTGTGCAGAGCATATTTTAGCCCTAATATCATAGCTCGATATTCTGCAGCATTACAGGTAGCTGTACCTAAACCTTCGCGTAGTTTAATGACCTGTAATAAGGACAAGTTATAAGCCGAGAACTGAATGCAAGAGACAAATACGTATATGAATCAGCAATGTGCTCACCACACTTCCATCATCAGCTCTTAGAACAACTCCAGCACCTGCTAGCCCAGGATTCCCTTTTGAAGCACCGTCAAATTCTACCGTGCAAGACCGCTGATATGAGGCAAATAATAAGCACCGGCCTTGAATTTAAAATACATCACATTACCAGCAGAATGAGGGGGTCGGAAGTGTTTAACAATGTGTCTGGAAACAACATATTATGTAGTAATACTAGAAGATATAACCAACTACGCAATTTTATAAAGGATAATTGAAATTTAGTGTTCCATAATCAGCCTTACTTACCCCAGTTGCAGACCACAGTGCTTCATGTGGCCTCTTCTTGGAGATAACGAGTTCGGCAGATGTTTCACCCACTGTAGAAGGCAGCTGCAATAAGAATGATATCTTAGCCACAATAATCAAAACTTCAGCAAATTAAGATGGGTGACAGTAACATTTCAATATTAATTCACACAGCAATCCCCACAATTAGTTCAAGTATGCTAACACTCATGGACAAGTTGACAAGTCACAATTTCCAAAAAACATGACAAGCATGATAACTCATGTCACCTGATATGAGCAAGGTACAAGAGTGCCGAAAATTCCTTCGGTTAAATCTTCGGCCTTGACAGTATATAGAGCATTCTTAAGGCCACATGAAAGAAGGTACTTCTCTGCATCCTTGCGCATCCCGTGACCTTTGAATACACTGACAGGAGGATCACACACCTTCAAGAAAATGCAAGATACCTTTTAATCGATC
>JAULKM010000013.1:2365409-2378746 GCA_032355605.1 Rubia tinctorum
AAAATATGCACGAAACAAACCGCTCATCACACAGCAACTCTATCAGTATTCTCCAAAAATCTGAATACACAATTCATAATAAAGACATCACTTCTACAATTCATAGGCTAATACCAAAGTACTTTTTTCCGCAACAGAAGTGCAAGCAACCAATGTAAACTAGCTATAGGCTCACTGAAACTTTAGAGAGTGTGTGAGCGTATATTTTTGAAAAGATAGGTTTTTAAATTTCTTACACCATTTCAAAAGAAAAAGGAAACTAGTAGCCACAAATAAGTCATGCCCCATTTGACTGTGACCAAGTATTGTAAAACAGATAATGAGAGGAAATTCAAAGAAAAGCAAAACTGAAACAGCATTTGCAAACATTAGTTATGAATACCATGCCTACTCACACTCCATACTAACACAAGTTAGAATCCTGCATATACAACAAACTAAAAAGAGACCACAACATGGAAGCATTTGTGACGAATGATCATGATTAGTAATGCCATTGCCTTTGTTTAAGTCTACGGGAAGTGCACCAAGAATCGCCTGAATACAAAAGGAAAGACCCATTTTTTACTGCTTCTTATCCTATCTTTCTGAATACAAAAAGAATCCCATTTGACTGTGACTAAAAGGGTTGCAGTAGATATCATGAACTATAAGATTGGAGCAAATACAAAATTAAAATGGTGTGCGCAATGGATGAACTGAGACTACTTAAGAAAGGAAAACAGACAGAAATCACCCGAGGATTTAGGAACCAAGGGAGTACGTCGGTACGATCATACCTCTACTTGAGTTAACAACCACTCAGATATACTATCATCTAATCTTCAACAAAATAATAATGTATTATGCCAAACTGTTCTGTATCACATTTTGCTCAAATATGCAACTTAAAAATGAAGCAGATACCGCTTTAAACCAAGCATATTGTGACACTGAAACAAAAATGGCCATAAACTAACTTCGGGAAGGAAATTAAACAACGAAAAAGTAAATAAGAAGAAGAAGAACAGTGAAGAAATCCAATTTGATCGATGGGAAAAGGGGAAAAAGATAATCTTTACGATGAGAAATGGGCATGAGCAAAGGGTTTACCCAAGGCGCCAAAATCGAATCCCTAACCCCTGATTACTTCCTAACCGCCCACAACTCTCACAATAGTCAATGACAGTTCTGGGGCAGGGGCGTATCCACCTGGTCGGTAAAAAATGATTCGTGCTCACCAAAATTTAATATTTTAATAATAAAAAGGTAAAAGATTTTTGTTGCAATAATAAAGTTTTATTATGCAACGTGTAGTAGCTATACATTTTATAACCTGGTTCATACAACCCAGAAATTTTATTTTCATTTCTTCTAATTTACACTCTAAACCTTGATCTTTCCATGATTTTGGAAAGACCGTCTTTTCATGACTTATGGAAAGACCGTCTTTCAAGAGACAAACTCTTTGTCATTTTTTATATTGAGGAGAGTTACAAAATTTATTGAGTTATAATGTTATACTCCATCTGTCCATAATAAGATGGATTCTTACTATTTGACTGTCAATCACGTATTTGAATAGATATATAAACAATAATATTATCATACGTGATATTGTTGAATTCGTCGTAATAAGTAGTTTCTAAATATAAACTTTTTATAATTTGTTATTATAAAGAGTTAAACATATTAATGGTCAAATACATTTCTTGAAGACCGTGATTTTTTTATGCAAATTAGTTTGGGATGGAAGGAATGGTGTTTTTTTTTTAAATTTGTGATTCTCGCGTATTAGAAATTCGATAATCATCCATATGTGTAGTGGGGAGTTGAGAATCTTTGCCAATAATAATACAGTGGGAATTACGATAAGGGGCTACGCCGTGTTTTGTGGTGCTGGAGTTTACAATTCATTGGGACTATGGTAACTTCGATGACGAGAAAAAGAATGCTGAAGAGGAGAATCTAAATGTGTTGTACTATTTGAATAGGTTTGAGAGAACAGCAGTGGCAAGAAAAAGCAATGTGACAAGAAACATTACACCATTGACACCTTAACTGATTAAAATGAGCCGTCAATGCAGTTCATTTGGACTATGGTGTCTTCGATGATGAGAAGAACACCGTTGAAGGGAGAATATAAATGTGTTGGACTATCTAAATGGTTTGAGAGAGTAGACAATAGCAATAAAAAGCAATGTGACATGGAACACCACACCATTGACACCTTGATTGAGCCATCAATCATTGCAATTCATTAGGCTACAAACACACCAAGCTTTTGTATCCGTGTCCACAAAACATACACATATACATGAGCACCTGGTAAGGCTTCTTCACCCATCCCGCCTTCTATGTTGATCATTTTTATAGAAAATAAAAGGGATATATACAAATATAACTCTATATACTCTTATAAGTGCACATATAACTATAGGATAATTTTTAGTGCAAAAAACAATCCCAGCTACTTTACTTTAGGTGCAAATATAATTCTAAAAACTATACTCTAGCATTAACCGACCGGAAAATGATCAAAATACACTTTTAGCCTAATACAAAATTTTGAAAGACAAAAATGTCCTTTGTTGCAGCGTTCTGCCACCTTGCCACCATTATCTTCGCTGTCGTGCTGCCGCCACCTCCGCTAGGGCTTCTCCCATCCACTCCTCCCGCCACTAGGGCTTTCCATAGAGTTGCAGAGATCGGGAACAACGCATTGTCACTCGCACTTCTCATCTACAAGATATATATATACATATATATACACATATATAAGTGCATCTAAAATTCAACTCTTTTCATCGTAGAGTCACATATTATTGGATTCATGAAGAAGAAACGAGGAAAGTTGAAAATTCAAAATAAATAAATAAATCAGCTGGTAGGAAAATGACGTTTTAAACTGCTCCTATTACGAAAAGTTCAAGATATCACTTGTGAAAATAAAATAAAAGTGAAAAACTTCTTATTATAGATTGCTGGACTTATGATACTAAAAGCATAAAAAGTTCATACTTAATACAAATTGAAAGTAAATGATCCTTATTACTCCCTCCGGTCATTTTATTGTGGTACACTTTTTTTTTAGGAATGCTCATTTTATTTTGACACTTTATAAATATGCTTTAAGATTATTTCTACCATTCATTTTACTTTTTCAACTTTCAATTCATTTTGTATCACACGTTTAGCATCTTATAAAATTGTGTATCCAAGAATGAAGTGTCATTAAAAAATGAACAGATGGAGTATAATTCCATTTAAAATAACATGTACTCCCTTTGTTGCACTATGTTTGACACCATAGATTTAGATGGTGTTTTTTCCCAAGTGAAAGTGTGTGGAGAGAATTGAGTAGGGGAGTAAAAAAATTAATGAGTGATTGAGAATAATGTACTTTTTATCATAAAAGAAAATGTGACAATTTTATAAAAATATACGAAAATAGTGAGTATGTCAAACATAGTGAAAACAGGGAGTATTATCATAATTTATTGGGGTAACACATAGTTTGCTCAAAATACAACACTGTCTTAAGACCAAGTGCAATGGTAGAAACCTCTAGTGGTCTATTACCAATTAAATATATTATTTTTCTCAATCTCTCTCTTCCACCTCACTCTAAGAGACCACCTTTTTTCTTCTTCACAATGGTAAGAGACAACACTCTACTATTCATGAAACCCACTTGATTTACTCTATCCTACTCACTACTTTTCTGCATTTAATTTAAATAAATTTGTACACCCAAAATAAATTGAAAGTGAAATTTAATAATACAAATTCATTTTTAAAATTTCATTTCATTTTTTTCAAAAAAATTATTATATATTTTGTGGTATTTTTTTCCAGATTTTAAAACAAAATTACAAAATTTTAAACATGTTGTAAAATAAAATTTTAAAAATTCAGATTTTACAAAAGAAAAATTGTTGGGACACGTGGTCCAATCAGAGGGTGCCACGTGTCCCTCATGTGAACAAAAAAATAAGAACAACAATCAGTGGGACACGTGGCCCGGTAGCAGGCTGCTGCGTGTCTAAGGCGGGAAAAAAAGGCCACATGTGAGCGGCCACGAACTGACAATATTGAGCTCTTGTGTGGTCTTTTGCTAAGAGATCAATGTGGTTTCTTAATAAGAGACCGCTCTGGAAACCACCATTGTGTACATTTTCGGTCTCTAAAACGGTCTATTAAAATTAAGAAACTATCACAGCACATGACCAGTAACGTCCAATCATCACCTCTGACATATACTACTTCTATATCCATAAAAATTAGCCCAACACCCTTTCGTTAGAACAAATTCGGACGAATTTTCATCAAAACACGTCTCACTAATTTTCCTACCCCAATTTAAACAAAACTCAAATACTCATTATGTTTCATTAATACTATTCCTTTTGTCCCAACTGAATTTACACTCTTGCTTTTTAAACACTATTCTCTATCAAAGTTTGACCACATATTTGAATAAATATATGAACAACAATATTATCATATATGATATTGATCAGTTCGTCGTAATAAGTAGTTTATTAATATCAACTTTTTATTTGTCGTTATTATACGTAGGTAAACATATTAACAGTCAAATATGTTTCTTAAACAATGTGATAATGATGAGAGTGCAAATTTAGGTGGGTAAAAGGGAGTAACACAATCTTTAATATAAGATTTTTTTACTTTTACTTTTACTTTTACTTTTACTTTTCTTTCTTTTAGTTTAGTTTTTCTTTCAATGATTTAAGATATCCAAAATTTTGCTGTAAAAAAAAGGGAAATATCTCAACAAATTGGTGCAAGTATGCCCTTTCCCTCCCTCAACAAAACGAGGAAACACAAATTCTGAACGTTAGCTATGGAGTGCGCTGGAAAGGGAAGCCGGAGCCGGTGCTGGGGCCCACCGACCAGACTCTGTTCCCGCTGCGGAGCCGTCGCCTATTGTTCAACCTCTCATCAGGTCCCTTTCTACTGCAATATTTTGAGTATCTAGACTTCAAAATTAGCCTCTTAATTAGCTGTTTAACCTGTTCAGATTTCGCACTGGAGTGTGCATCAATACGAGTGTGAGAGGTTAGAGCAGCAAATGGAGCAGATTGATGCTTTGAATGATTTTCCTTTCATTTTTGGTCAGGCAAGTTTATTCAGTTTTATTGTGGTGTTAAATGTTTGTTTTGTATTCTGGGATTTCTGTATGGAAGATAAAAATGATAACTTTCAGGAAAAGGATGAATCTCGGTGCGCTTTCTTGATCAGACAAGGAGTTCATCAGCTGGGGATGTGGCTGTATGAATGTAACTGTGGAGGATCGCCAACTTCTTCTTCATCTTGCTACAGGTTATTGATCATGTAATCATTTTGTTCTTAAATAAGGGACATAGAGCATTGATTTGAATAATAGCATGAAAAGTTCGATTAGACAGTACTGAGGAAGTGTATGTGTTCATATGTGTAAGTTAGGGATTCTAAGTAATGCCGGGATTGGTTTTATTTGCAGGGCTGTAGAGGGTTGGAATCTTTCAAGCATACTGAGTCCTTGCAAAGGTACTAAGATTGTTTTTTCTCGTGTTTTGCTTTTCCTGTGGTATATTTATTGAAGGAGGAAAAATCAGGGTCGAGTTCTCCTATGCCGGAGCAAATAGCGAGTTGGAAGGACTACTATGAATGGAGGCGCATCCCACTTTGTTCTCCTGTTGCTTTGCTTCTTCACTGGGTATGATCTTTTTAAAATCCTTAATGTTCACATTAACAGATGAGAATAGGAATTGTTACTCATTTTATGTCTAATGGAGTTGCTTCTTTTAATAGTAATGGTGATGGTAATAAGAGTTGCTTCTTTTATTGTGTTAGCCACTCACATTATACTGGGCTAATCAGCTTGCATCCTCAAGAAGCTTGGTTGCCGGAGCCGGTCAGAAACTTCGTATACATTACTTAGGTATCTTCCATCTAGCATTAGGAGGACCTTTCATTTGCTGGCCTTGCCGTGCCTCTCGATTCAATATATGTTCCTGAAATGACCTTTTCTTTTTACGCTAAATCTTTTAGGGCCGGAGAAGGAACTACATCAGCTTGGAGCATTTAGTGAACTACATGCTCTTTTTCCTGGCGTTGAAGTTCACATAGACTTTGTCGGGCCTGAAATTCCTCAAGAGAGGTCAGCTACGGACCATGTAATGACTGCTTTCATTTATCTTATTCTCCGTCAAAATAAATGAGCAGTCTATAGCCTTTATGGTGTTAATATTTGTCATATAGTCTGAAGCTTCGTTTGCATCTCGTGTGTTTGAGGTTATATTGTGAGATTTTGATGATTGCTGATACAAGTATGGCAATTATTAGAGGTGAATGTAGTTTGAAAGATTGTTTATTCTCGACTGGATCCTTTTCTATTCAGGTCACAGTAAGATCAGAATCAGCTTCTTTTTTTCCTTAGCTCTAAATCTGCATCCGTTTGTTTTTATAAGTTGTTGCTTCTTAACTATTCATCCTCTTTCAGTTGATTTCAATCTGCATCTGCTTAAATAGGGACGGCGAGAGAATTGACATTTGCAGTTATGTTCAGTCTACGTCAAGCGACTGTGAACACACATCGTCTACTTATTTCACCGATTCATTGATGAACAAATCTTCCAGCGTCTCAGTTCAACTTCATGCGGGTTATTACCATGATATCCACAGAAAGTTACTTAAGGTCTTTATTTCCAAGGCCATTACTCAAGAGTTTACCTCATTTCCATGCCTAGGTTTTGACATTTGATTTTCATCGCTAGGATTCTTCTCCTGATTTGATCGTGGCCCTAAATGCTGGTATCGCTGCTTACACAAGCTGGTTGCCAACTATTGTAAGTCACTGTATCTCTATCGAGACAATTTTTCAAATGCTAATAGAGAGCAAAAGCCGATAGGCGAACTTTGATTTTCACTGAGGATGTTAATACTTTAGGAGCTGTTAAAGGAGATGGGAGTTGCAGCTGTTTTCACGGATTTTTGTGAAGAAGCTTCTCGACTTGCTAGTAGTTGCATAAGCAGTATAACTGGCTCATCTCCCGCCATTCCTGTAAGTACATTCCCACCCATCAAAGCGTTGCGAGTTATTTTGTTGATTCGTTTGGTTGATATGAAATTCTGCCCTTTTGTGCAGGTGCAGTTAAACCCCTTTAGGCAACCTTTGACTGTAGAAAACAGTGCTTTATTGCTTCCATGCTATTCAAACTGCTTTATATTTGGGATGTAGATTAGCATTTTAAGATTTGATTTTTTTACTGTTGCTCAGAGATCAGAAGTCAAGATTTTACTCCTTGCAAAGTGGACTATTGGGTGGCAAAATTAATGTTTTGTAGCTTTGTTTTCTCCTCTACTTCTGCAAAATTCTTCCTTTTTTTGTTGTTATTCTGCTGCAGAATTTGAATCCTGAATCCTAATCGGCGGGAAAAAAGAACACACACAAAAGCCCACCTCTAATCGATGGGCTTCAACTCCTAATTCAATTAGGATCGGACGGCGGAGATTTTGTCTTCTTCCCGGAAGTTTTCTTTGGCGCCATTTTTTCTTCCTTCCTTACCGCAGCCGGGAACAGCCGATAAGAAGAAAAAAAAAATCCATTTTGCACGGATTCTATGTTAAAAAGAATCCTAAATCATGTTCAGTCTAAACCTAATTTACTAACCCCTCCGTCCCATTTCAAGCTGCACACTTTGACTTTCATCAGTTGTCTTGAAAAATGTTTGATTCTTAATACAGTATTTTTCATTAAGAATAATTAAATCACGTGAAAAGCTGATATGTTGAAAATATATGTTATAACGAATCTAACTATGTATTATGTTGGGACGTGGGGAGTATATTATGTTGGTAAACAACACATACACTGCGTGCTCCCACCGATTCTCCTCTTTCTTGCAAATCACCAACCAGGTATATGTCTGATGATGACAAAATAATAATGAGTTGAATAATTTGCCAATTGAAATTTGAATAAATTACCGTTTTCCTGTTGGGACTTGGATTTCGTCCCCATTGTTAATATTCCCACCATTCGATATTTGTACTGCTTTTCTTGTCATCGTTTAGGTTAGGGCAATCGATATGGCGGTGAGAAGTGGTGTTACATCCACGGCTTACCGGACGATGTTCTGATCAATATTTTAGGGAGGTTGAAAATCAGAGAGGCAGCAGCAACATCTCTCCTCTCCCGCAGCTTACTCGACGTACTGACATTTTCCCCACGTTTGGATTTCGAAGATGATCGCCAGAAACCATCGTTATCAGGTAGCGATTTCATGAATTTCGTCAACCTCAGTGTGAACAAACACCGGGGAAGCTCAGTAGACTTTCTGAGAATGCGATGCGCATGGAAGAAGAAGAATGTGATAATGTCCAGGGCAGTTTGGAGAATTGGGTGGAATTCGCGAGATCCAAATGCGTTCGCAGTTTGGAAATCGATCTGAATAACACCTTGTGTGGATCTCCCGCCACTAAGGATTCTCCCTTTGGTTTTCCTCTGGATCTGTTCAATGGCTTCAGAAACCGAACTTCCCTGTCATTGAAGTCCGTTTCGATATTGGATGAAGACGTTTTATACCTGTTGGAGAAGTGCATCGTCAATCTGGAGACACTGGTGGTAGAAAACGCGCCACATTTACAGAATCAGAAAGTGAAGATTTCGGCTCAGAAGCTGAAGCAGTTTGAGATCCGGGACTGTCCCGAGCTCTGCAACATTGATGTTATCTCCGCCCCAAATATCCGGTGTTTGGAAAAGGAGGATGATTTCATAAACATAGTGCGTGTGAGCTTCTGCGGCAATGCTGTTCCAAAGCTCTCAGTGTTTCCTTGAAAGGTATTCTGTGTCTGAATGTAGTATCAGAGCTCCGAGATTACACCCCTAGTTTGGAGAAGCTGAAGCTGGATATGGAACTCAAATGCAACGATCCATCGCCATCACATCCTGGATGCGGTTACAGAGCCGCTTGAAACTTTCCGGAGCTCAGAAATCTGATGCTCCAAACTGCAATCACACCGACATGTTGCATGATGGACTGTGTCTTCATAGTTGCTGTGTGTCCGAATCTGGAAACTCTGACACTTGGGTATCGGCTGCGCATGGGTGATGATCAGACTGGGACGAATCGCTGGGGTGAAAGATCCTTAACTCACCAGTCTGAAAACGGTTGAATTTGTCGGTTGGTGTGGACTGAAACCCGAGGTTGAATTTGCTGGCTATCTGATGAACATTGCTATCAATCTTGAGAAGGTCACTTTCGACCCCAACCCTCCACATCTTAGGTGGATCCAGCACGATCCGATTGAAAAGAAGGCTGGAGATTTTGAAGCCACTGTACTAAGCGCGCAACAGCTATGAACAACAGATGTAGTTTAGTCACCTATGAAATTGTAGAACCTGTTAACGAAGAAGCTTCTGTATAATTCTACGTTTCCTGTTGTTATTCTGCTGCAGATTTGAATTGTGGATCCTAAGGTTACATCGAACAGCAAAAGAACGATATCCTAATGGAATTTACGCATGTTGATAGCCAGACACAGGTAAGATAACCTTATTTACATAGAACTCACAGAACTGCCTGTCTGAAACAAGAACCTCTCGGTCTTTTAGCTTTTCCGCGAATTACTTTTCACTTAGTTCTTGCTCGAGGATATCAGGGATGATTGTTTCTCATAGATTCCTCTCGTGCGGGTCAAGCCAGGGAAAGCCGAGGAAATCAAAGACCTCCTTTTCCGTCCCAAACTTCAGACTCGCGCTACCTCTACCCTGGACAAGATATCGAGTTCAGATCAGCCAAGAGAAGGCAAGTAAATTAGCGAGAAGTGAAACGATTCTGTTCATACCCGTTTACCACCAGAGCCATGGGTGGCTGGAAACAGCCCCGTGTCATCCAACCGGAATCCCTTGGAATCTGCTAGGAGTCTTAATCTGATGGAATAGGAACAGTGAGAGAATTGCTTGAGGACAAGAAGAAGTGATTTTAAAGTACCATGATAAAATGAACAAACCTTCTGTTTAGTACATCATTCCCGGTCCAAGCTATCAGTCCAAATGCATATATGTCCCTTGGATACACCTGTCGCAACACCAGTCAAGAATTACTTTCAGGAAAACCATAGTTTAATTCAAACGTCAAACAATCACCAATGAACCTTAAAATCTATACGTCGCCTCAATTCTTGTCCCGGGGAAGTGCAAAGCCCGAAGTAAGTGTCGACTCCTGAATCCGTACCCTGTGAACACACAAATAACGAAGAATGGTAAACCAAGTAATGCAATCCCCGATTCTAAGCATGAACAGTATATTAGAGCTTGTAAGACCTCTTCACTGTGAATACTGAAGATCAAATCTTCTCTCAAGAATTTCATGTCTTTTAGTCGCTTCACATACTTCGAGAGAAAACCTATATGACTGAGAGAGGAAATATCGCCAGCTTTTCAGCTAGTTCCACCAAGTAAAATATCAGTAGAGACAGATCAAAGGTAGAAAAATACCTTTTACCATCAGGATGCGTAATTACCATGTCCATATCCCCACAAGACGACTTTCCTCGTCGATAAGACCCTCCACAGACAATATCCACCTGTGTATCAAGCTTAAAGTTAGTACATGATGAACACCATAATGGTAGAATACAAACTGCACAAGCCAATATTTCAACAAATTTCCATCAATGAACCAAAGTAAAAGGTTCTCTAACAAACGCTTACTCCCGGCAAAATTTCTTCCCCAACTTTCTTAAGAAGACATTCCATCTCTTGAACCTGTGTGATTGGAAGAACTTCGCGGGACGCTCAGAAATTATATAACACCAGTCATTTTGAAAAAGCATGGAAAACGAACAACTTGCCTCTTCCCTTGGGATCCTTGTATTGATATCATCAAAGTACTCTAAACCCACCCTCTGTGCATGCGTCAATGATTCTTCTCTTTTAAGGTCATCTAAAGTCCGGTGCCCTTTGTCATAGAGCTTCACAGCAGTGGCCGGACCAATACCCCACACCTCTCCAAACAAACTAATAGTCCTAACCTGCAAAAATCCGACAATTTTATCTCAAGAATGAACAATCAAATTCCTCAAACATTATGCCATTTATTAGTACTAGACATTGGATGTTCAGAAAATGAGCACCTCATAACTCACAAACAACAAAAAGAACCAGCCACATTCTACTCAGAAACAGGTTAGCTATACAAGCAAGAGTAACATTCCCAGACACTGATGGCAAATGTTAATGTTTTTTGACCAATCAATATGAGTTTATAGTACCTTCTCATCGGTCTCAAAATGCTCCAACTTCGATAGCTTCCCAGTGGTCACTATCTCCTGAATCTGCAATTAAAAATCACAACTGCCTTTCACAATAGGAAGAGTAACAAATGTTGTCACATTCTCTTGCACTCCACTGGACTTTACCTACCATTGAATATTTCAGTGGTAAAGTAACTACGAAAGCATTTGCATTCTCATGACTAAGAATCTACCCCAGAAGAGCACAATGAATGAGTCCGTACTTGATAAATTCAGAACATTCAAGCACATGCTGAGAATTCCATTATGCATTTGTATATCATAATAAGAGCCATGATAGTGGATCAGAAACACAAGAGCTCTAATTATCTTATACTAACATTAGCCAAGAAAATATAAGCATGATATGGTGTAAAACCGAAAGTGATATTACTTAATCAAGCGCACATATCTAATGAAACATTTTTTACTTACATGATCCTGCATTGACTTGCCAATAGCAGGCAAATGCTTCACCTGCTCAGCACTCTCAATTTTAAAAGGCAGCTTTTCAATCACAGGGATAGCTTTCTGGTAGCTAAATGACCTTCGATCGTCACCCAAAGCTACCATGACATCCATCAGCAAAACATTCGGAGGATCTCAATGAAAAGCACATAATTTACACGATAATATCATTCCAAATATACCTCTATATATATTCAGAAGCTTCCCAAATATCTCAGTTATGTCCCGGTTCAAATCAGGAGGATTGTAAAGCAAGGTAGAATCTGGCGTCCCAACCTGGAAAGAGATCGTTAAGAACTAAAAAATCATATGTGGGTCAATGCTATGAGTTCACAATGTCGGGCAATTAAACCTCCCTATCTACCATGAACGAAAAGGGAAGGAACAAATCCAAAACTTACTGTTTCTGACTTATTTTTATCACCGAGGTATGGACTAGTGCTTGCTGGGCTTTGAGAATTCATTGAGCTATCTGAGCCAGTGAGACTACTGGGTGAAATGGTTCTGTCATCCTTTCCCGGCTTATCAATTGTTCTTAAGCTTGCACTTTCCATTTCCTGTGTTGGAAGTTTGACCTTTTTCCGCTGTTGTTCTTCATTAGATCCAGAAGTAGCTTCATTTGAAGTACCTTTTCCAGACTCCAATGATAGTACGTATGATTCTTCAGACACCTTTTGCCCTTCTCTCAAGCTGTCTTCTAACCACTGATAAACAAATACTTTCTGAACAACATTACGAGAATGAACAGTCAAAAAATGAAACTAAAAAGCTAGACTTTGACATACATGAATGAATATAAAGCCGAAATGAATCCAGTGCTTTGTTCCAGCATCAATGTATTGAAATAAACTAAATTACAAACTGATACGATAAAGGGAAACAGATAGCCTACTAACAACTGAAGTGATTAAACTCACAGTTCTAGAACAGTCTAAGCGCTCAAGATCAATGCTTTGTTGCAATGCATTTAAATCCACAGCAAATACATGTGTGACCTCCTTCGAGAAACTATTCTTTATTGTCGCCCCCATTTGCTCTAACCTGCGCTTCCAAATCTACGTAAAAAGAAACCCAAGAAAAAAAAACAGCTCAATTCGAAAGTTCTGTTTATGCGAAATAGCACAGCTGTGATTATGTTAGCATACATAATATAGCACCTAAATGTATCAATTTTCTTTACACCATTCCTCTTAATACGCTCGTGATTTCAACAGCCGCTCGGGTTCATTGTGAAACACTGATAAACATGGGAATTCCATTTTCTTCAATTGCCCACGGGATAGACACTTTCTCTTGTTCCTTCATAAAAGGATTCCATTTCAAAAACCTATTTTTTCTTCCCAATATGACATTTTTATTTCACGTCTAATTTTTTAATAATACAAACAAAATCAAGGTATAGTTAACAAACCAGAATTTTCTAGCAACCAAGATAAAGGAAAATGTGAAGGGCAAAAAAAAAAAACTCACACACATAAGCCTACCTCTAATCGACGGGCTTGAACTCCTGATTCAATTAGATAGACAGCCATCTCGGAAAACATCCCCTGAGGATCCGACGGTGGAGATTTCGTCTTCTTCTGCCG
>JAULKM010000013.1:2428731-2443313 GCA_032355605.1 Rubia tinctorum
ATATAAGCTCAAACCATAGATCTGGAGCTTGATTAACATACGACTTCGGACCGATCGGCTTCCATTCCCCAACGGTAAGTAAGTAAGACGAGGAAGACGAGGAAAAACCTCATGGTCCACGAACATGGATGCATCTAGGGTTTCTTTCCTTCTTCTTGCAGGATGAACATAACATCATTTTGACCATGATCTTTGATGAAAACCCTTGTTTTTTGCTTTTCTTTGTTCCTATGGAGATGATGAAATAGGTGGTTTGAAGGTTTTGATGATGAAAGGGAGGTGTTAATGATGAGATGAAGAGGTTGGAGGAAACCATCATCATTGCTACTGTCCTTTTTATAAAATTTCTGGCCTTTGATGTAGTAATACTATGAGAGATTGGAGGATTAATAGTAAATCTGACCTTGATTCCCAAGAAAATTAAGGTTGGAATTAAAAGTTCAACTTTCTCCCACGCTGTGAAGAAACTTTTATGGTGGACTTTTTTGTGAAGAAAGTCAAGGTGGAATTTAAAGTTACATTGTTTTTTTTTTACTGAAAAAGGTGAAATTTATTACATGTTACCAATGATCACCACACCTTTTTTATTTTGCTACTACAAACTAATGATACTATAACACTTTGAAAGTATTGCTTTAAATGCTAATAATACTATGAATTGGGTCTGTTTTAGTGGTAACTCATTCTCTATAACTGAGAGATTCAGGGTTCGAAACACACCCGTATCAAGAATTGTGAATATTAGAGCAATTTCTTGATGGGGATTACCCAGCGTCATGAGACCGTGTTGGTGGTCCCCGCTGTGGTTTCCCAACCTGCAGGTGGTCGATGATGGTGAGATCGTGGTGGTTCCGGTTTCGGTAGCAGTGGTTCGTTGGTGGTGCAACGTTTGAGTGTTCTCAGAAGGACGTCCCTAACTATTCAAATGGATGAAATTTCAGGCTCCACTAATCTTCAATAGATTTAATGGTGGTGTCTCCTATTTAGGTCTTAGATTACTATGTTAATATGTAATTTGGTTGAACCCCCCACCAGTAAAAAATTTACCTCATATTCCCCGTAAATTTCATTCTGACGGGGGCTGAAGCCCCCACCAGACCCCGCTTACAACTGCCCCTGTTATGGATAGATGATTGGGAAGTTGCTGTCATACTTTTATTACCATGTATTTACTATGAGTCTAATTTTGGAACAAATAATGCTGATAAAACATGAAATCACGCAGCTATCACAAAATCTTTTATTGCTGCACTTTGTTGGATTGCCTTGTGTTTCAAGAAATTGTATCTTGATCTCCAGGTTAATTACTAGCTCAGTTCAGAAAGCTATATACGTTGACATTCATATTTACATGTAAATTTTAGTGTTTAAGTTAAGCTTCTAGTTACGGAGATTAAGTTAGTTTCTGTCTTGAAAGATATCCTTAACAAGCACCGGAATCATGGAAATAGATAGTGGTGGTTCCGGTTCCGGTGGCAGCGGTTCATTGGTGGTGCACCGTTTGAGTGTTCTCGGGAGGACGTCCCTAGATATTCAAATGGATGAAGTTTCAAACTCCACTGATCTTTAATAGATTCAATGGTAGTGTTTTCTAATTAGATGCTAGATTGCGATGTTAATATGAAAGTAAATTTACGGGAAATATGAGCCATGGTATCATACTAACATTAGTACGCTTTGGGTTGCACTGTAACCATGGTTCTAATACCACTTGTTGGAACTGCAACATTAGTATGATATTGTCCTCTTTGGGCCAAGCCCGCACGGTTTTATTGGGTCCAACCCAAAAAGGTCTCATACTAATGTGGTGTGACTCTAACTTATATAGTGAACAATTACTCTCTCAACTTCCAATGTGTGACTTGGGTTGAACACACCCAACAATCTCTCTCCCTCAAACCAATGACCATACAACGGTGTCCTTCATCCTTGCAGACTATCTTGCATCGCCGTCACACTTACGGGACTCGCCACCTGACAACCACTTTGGTCTGACAAACTTTCGACACAAGAGCACTCTTGCCACCGTCAAGGGCACAACTGAGGGCATTCACATTGGGCACACATGCAGTCTCCGTCCCAAGCATAATCAACCATGACTGTGATACCACTTGTTTGGACTACCAAATCCACTACAACAAACATTAGTGTGATATTGTCCATTTTGAGTCAAACCCACACGGTTTTATTGGGTTCAACCTCAAAAGGTCTCATACTAATGTGGTGAGACTCTAATTTATATAGTGAACAATCACACTCTCAACCTCCAATGTGGGACTTGGGTTGAACACACCCAACAATCCCCCCCTCAAACCAAGGACCACACACCAGTGCCCTTCATTCTTGCAGACCATCTTGCACCGCCGCCACACCTGCGGGACACGCCACCTGACAACCACCTTGGTCAGGCATACTTTCGACACAAGGACACTCTTGCCACCGCCAAGGGCACAACTGATGGCCTCCACATTGGGCACATACGCAGTCCACATTTCGAGTACAACCATCCATGGCTCTGATACCCCACTTGTTGGACTACCAAGTCCACCACAACCAACATTAGTATGGTATTGTCCGCTTTCAAGCCCGCACAGTTTTATTGAGTCCAACCTCAAAAAGACGCATAGTAATGTGGTGAGATTCTAACTTATATAGTGAAATATGACTCTCTCAACTTCCAATGTGAGATTTACATTGAACACACTTATATGTTGTAGTGTACGACTGCCCTTTTAATTTCCCTCTTGGTTTGGTTGTCGATTAGAGCACTTTCAATTTATACTATCAAAAACTTGCTCAGTCAAGACTCTAGAATTCATATTTGTACATGCATATCTTTGTTTTATCAGCTAATATGGAAATTATCAAGGCCTTACAACAATCACCTCAACCAGTCCATTCGATGGGATCCGAGTCGTTTCTCAATATTGTTCAATCAGCACAGAACCAGGGTCATGTCTTAGAAGAAATCCTGGAATCTCCGGCCATGGAACTCTTAGTCGATGAGCTTGATGACCAAAATTAGCAAATTACTGGGAAAGGCTCATACAGAGCCAAGTTTCTCTTCTTCTTTACTGAACTTTTGAGATTTCAGGTCTTTATTAAAATTGCAGTTTTCCTGTTCTGTGATCGCGTAGTTTGTTTTTCAATTGTTGTATCCCTTGTTGAAAGTCCATAGTTAGAACTAGGATGTGTTTACATGGATGGAAAAGGATGTCAGTCAAACCAGAGGCGATGGAGAGATTTTGGGATTTCATTGTTGTCACAGGTAGGGACTCTTTTGGCTGTGATAAGTAAGTGAAAGAAGCTGAGAGAAATTAAGAGTTAGTAGTACAGTAAGAAACCAATGGTGAAACTTTTGCACCATAATTAAGGACACTTTAAATAGGGGTCACTTCAAGTATCCAATATTGTTATAAAAAAATTGGGACAAATAAGAGTGTACCAATAATTTGTTATAAAAATATGGAAACATTAAAATGTCCCAATATTTGACGAAAATAAGGAGGATTAAGAGTGTCCCGATATGTTATTATCTGAATATGTTATAAAATTAGAGACATTTTAATGTGTCTCATTATGTCAGGAAAAAAGGGATACATAAAAAATAGTAACATATTCAAGTGTTCCAATGTGACCAAAAAAATAGGAACACTTTAAAGTGTCCAATATTTGACGAAAAATAGACATTTAAACCAATGTTTTATCAAAATAGAGACACATTTTAGTGTCTCAATATGTCAGACAAATAGGGTCACATAAAAGCGTCGCAAAATGTTATAAAATTAGCAAAGGTGTCCCATAGCTTTAAAAATAGAGACACATAAAAGTGTCATTATAATAGGGACACATAAAAGTGTCTCGATATATATTAGAAGTATGTATAAAAAACAATCCTAGTACAGAAGAAAATAGGGACACTTCAATATTTGTGATGAAGATAGGGGACACATAAAAGTGTCCTAATATGTTTTAGGAGAGGAGCGTGTCAGAAAAATATGGAACCATAGAAATGTATCAACATATCAGACAGGGGACACTTAGATATATGAGACAAAATAGGCACGTTAATATATTTGACGAAAATAGGGACACATAAAAGTGTCCCAGTATATTTTCAAATAGGAATATGACAGAACAATAGTGATATATTAAAATGTCCCAATATGTCATAATTTAGTGACACATAAAAGCGTCCCAATATCATAATTTAGCAACACTTTAATATAGAGAAAATGTCCAGAATGGTACCTGCTTCTAAGTGAAATTCACAGTTTGGTACCCAATATTTTTAAATTGTTCTAAAAAGGTAACCACTTTTTTTTTATTAATGTCCCAAAAAGATATTTTTTAGTTAAAAGTAGGTAACATTGTGGTACAATTTTGATCAAAATTGGTACCCATTTTGATGAAAGGTACCCGTTTGGGACAATCATGAAAAAATGGGTACATTTTCAGAATAATTTTAAAAATTGGGTACCAAACAATTGGGTACCATTTTGGAAATCTCTCCTTAAATATATGTGAACAAAATTGTGACACATAATGATGTCCCGATATGTCATAATTTATCGACACTTCAGTATTAGTGAATAAAATAGTAACATGCAAAACAGTCGAAATATGTTTTAGAATAGGAATATGTCAAAATAATAGGGACGCTTAAAAGAGTCCTTATATGTCAGAAATTAGCACACTTTATTATGAGATGAAAATAGGGACAAATATGTTGAGACGAATATATCAAAAAAGAAACACATAAAATGTCTCGATAGGTCATAAAATAAGGACATGTTAATATATGTGATGAAAAATAGGGACTCCTGAAAGTGTCCTAATATATTTTGGAATGTGAATATGTCAAAACAATAGGGACACATAAATGCATCTCAATATGTCACAAAATAAAGACATTTTAATATATGAAACAAAATAGGGACACATAAAGTGTCTCAATATGTCAGAAAATAAAGACATTTTAATATTTGTAACAAGAATAGGGAGAAAATGATATCTCAGAACAATAAGGATACACAAATGCGTCCTATTAGCTCAGAAATTAGTGACACTCTATTATGTGACGAAAATAGGGAAACATAAAAGTGTCTCAATATGTTTTAGAATAGAAATATGTCAGAAAAGAGGAACACATAAATGCGTCCCAGTGTCATAAAGTGACACTTTATATATGTGACGAAAATAAGGACATAAAAAGTGTCTCAATATGTTTTAGAACAGAAATATGTTTGAACAATAGGGACACATAAAAGCGTCCAAATATGTCAAAAATTTGCGACACTAAAATATATGTGAGGAAAACAGGGACACATAAAATTGTTCCAAAATGTTTCAGGAGACGAATAAGTCAGAAAATAGAAACGATTAAAATGTCTCTTTATGTCAGAAAATAGTGACACTTTAATATGTGACGAAAATAAGGGAAAATAAAAGCGTCCAATATGTCATAAAGTAGAGACATATAAAAGCGTCCCATTATGTTAAAATAACGTGGACACTTTTGTAGAAAACTATATTCCCTCAACATATTACTTTTTACTCCCTCCACATCATAATTTACAATATTTGAATTTATAATAAATAAATTAGTGGATTGAATTGAATTTTAAAAAAAATTAAAGAATTGTTTGAAAAAATTAATACAAAAGAAAATTTTAAAAATATATCAACTGTGTAAATAGCGGATCCATGATCTTGTAAGGTAGGGCAATTGCCCTACCTTTCTTTCAAAATTATTTTTTTAAAGTTAATTAACATATAATTTTTTATTAGTGGCCTAGTTTATTCTTAATTTTAGACCCACTTTATTCCTATAAATTTTAAAATTTCTCAAAATTTTAACATTATTTTCAAAGACAGAATCACCAATTTAAATCGTGACCCGCTAAATTTTTTTTCTTGGATCCACACCTGACTGTAGTATATATATAATGAAATGGAATGATATCACATTTTTAAGAGACATTCAATCATAAATATTGTTTTTATTTTGCAAGGATTTTGTTTTTGGAATAGCTCTCCTTCTTTTTTGTAATGGTTTTTGTTTTTACAATAAATATTTCCTCTTTTCTTTTATTGCATTTCATTCAGTAATGTATACTGTATATGTGAGCTAACGTCACATGTTAGTAATCATTACCAAACAAAGACAGACATGAATGAGGACAAATAGTATAAAGTCTATTTTATGTATCAAACAAATGACAAATTGAGCACTGCCTTGAACTTTTCAATCTCAGCAAAATGAAATAACATCGCCAAACTTGATCACAAACATGTGGTTTATAATAGAGTGAATTGCAGTTAGGATCAAAATCATGGGAAAAGCTAGTGACAAACTTTATTTTCATCTTTTATAAACTAAGAATAATGTAATTCAATCATTTATAAGTTCTGGTAGTGAAGACGGAGAAAATTAAGAATTCAAATGGTGATGCGTGATTATGCTTGTTGTGTTTGTTGAGGGCTGTTTAATTGTATGCTATTTTTGTTATTTACATTAACTTTTCACACAAATTTTCAAGTTAATGTCAACAAAACAAAACAAAAAAGTCATTTGAGCTAATATCGATAAAAGATTATGCAAAACACTTTTAAAAATTTAGAATTATCACTATCATTGGCTCACTTTCTATATTGGTCTGATTTTTTAGTATTGGCTCTCTTATATAATTGTCATTTTTGAAGGGGACAAAAAATGTTAATTCCCGAAATTTCCCTATAATCTCGTTTATTTAATAAATTAAAAGGGCTCTGTCTCATTTTCCGTTTGAAAAAATTCAGCAAAACTATCAAGGTATTTAATGTTATTTACGTGTTTGAAAAAATTTGAAGTTTATGTCAATAAAATATCAGATTTTTTTTTGTTATTAGAGCTAATATTCATAAAGGATAATACAAAACACTATTAAAATTTCAGAATTACACCAACATGTAGACAAGAACTGCGGTTCGATTAGTTTAATCCGCCAACAATTATATCACAACTAACCTAACAAATACACTAATGCAGCTAACATATCACGGGCGCTGTGAAATTTCATAGCTCTGCACAATTAATGCAGCTAAGTAGGAAATGTTATAAATGATAGTTAAGGAAAGGTAACATAATGCAGCTAATCTTGTAGGAAAAGTTATAAATGATAGTTACTTTATAAAATTCGTTTATAGATGGTAATTTCTTTATAGACTTAATAATCATGTTCCTGTTAGATTTTAGTTTGTAGTCGTATACATTGATATGTCATCAATGACACACATTTCATCAATGATGAGCATTACAATATATAAGGCTACAAACTAAAAACTAACAGGAATAAGATTATAAAGTTTATAAAGAAATTACCATCTATAAACGAATTCTATAAGATAATTAACATTTATATCATTTCATAAAAGGAAAGTATTTCTATTTGCTTATGATAAGTAATTGCGTGTTCAACATCTGTCACCAAAACAAAGATAAATAAACTCGGTCACATCGTTATAATCCCTCTCTCTATACCAGGTTAAATTGTACATAATAATTTTTTACAATTTTCAACATATAAATTTGACTGTAAATATAAGTAATTACGTATAATACAACACATAAAAAGTAAATATTTAGAAACCACATGTTACGTACAATGAATCTAACAGTGTCTCATACAATAATATTATTGTTTATATATTTATTTAAATATATAGTTAAAGTTTATTAAATTTGACTGAATATTAAATTTTATAAAATTTAACTTGGACCTGTGGAGTAACTCCTCTAAGGGATATAAGAAAGTCAACGGTTATTAAGTTGATATCGATATCTTGTCTATATTTCCTATATTTAATGTATTTGGTTGAATTTTTTGGCTTGCACAACGGCTATTAAGGTGATTGATTGATTTAATGCTGCCTTTTGATTTTTGATGTTCACAGCTTCACATGTCTTGCCATCAACAAAATGGACAACAATTGTTTTTAAACGCTTTTGATTAAATCCCTCCAAAAATTAAAAATATCTACCAAACGACAACTCTTATCTAAGTTGGTACTAGCTATATACCTAAGTCTATGTGAAATTTATACTACTACCCCTCCATACCAGCTAAATTTGGACAGATTTTTTTCACGGTTTTCAATAACAGCACACAAAAAATTAATATTTAGAAATTACATGTTACGATAAATCTAACCATACTCCTTGTGATAGGAGTAATTTTCCCTTGATCGATGACATGACCCAAAAATTAATTTTTGTTTGGAAAATATGCATCTTTGACTTGGATATTACCAAACAATTTGTAATTATTAATTTCTTGAAAATTTCAAGATGCTTTTATGTGCTCTTGAATGTTTTTTGAAAATATCAATATATCATCAATATAAATAATGATAAAATCACTATAAGGATTAAATATATCATTCATGATATGATGAAATTCAGAAGGATCATTTTTTAAACCAAAAGGCATCACGTTCCATTCATAATGGCCAAATGGCACTGTAAAGGCGGTTTTATATCTATCAGATTTAATAACCTGAATTTGCCAAAATGCTGATTTTAAATCAAATTTTGAAAATATATTGGATTGATATAATCTATCCAATAAATCTTTTTTATTAGGTATTGGATACCCAATCCATTTTAAAACTATGTTTAAAGGTTTATAATTAATCACCAATCTTGGAGTTCCACGATCCTGCTCACTATGTTTATTAACATAAAATGTAGTGCAGCTCAAAGGGGAACTCGAAGAACTTATAAGTTGTAGAAATTTCCTTTTTACACATTTCTAAATATTCCTTTTTCATTTGACAAGGTCTAGCCTTAGTAGGAATGGAGTATTATAAAAAGATACAAATATGATTCTTATAAAAAAATATGCTGCTAAAAGAAGAGAAAAAATGCAAATAATTGTAGTAAGAAAAAAGGATAACATTAGATCGTTAAACATAGAAAACAATATACAGAATGAATTATTAAAAATGATTGCTTCCTCAGATGATTATGATCATTTTGAGGAAATCATAAGTTCCTCCGATTATGAGGACATTTATTCTTCTACATAAGAAGAGAATCTCTGTGCCTGCTCTTCAAAGGATAAATGTCAGGTTATCAAGAGTAAGGATGACACAGATGATGAGTTTTATAAAATCCAAGCTCAATTCTCTGACTTCAACATCAATGTTATAAATGGTGAGGAAGTTAGTGAACTTCTGGATAATATCCAGGATAAAGCTCAAAAGGCTAAATTTCTTGAAACTCTATTTAAAGCTCAAGAAAAGGAAAAACCTAATAGGTTTTCTTCAAAAATAAAAACAAGAATTGATCGTCCTTATAATTTCTTAGCTATTGTAGAAGAACTACAAAGAAAAAGGAGTCAGAACGGCCCTATTACCGTTTAAGAATTAAAAATAGAGATCCATGATCTCAAAATTGAAGTTTCTTTACTACAAAATCAACAAATTGTTTTAGAAAATAGGATTATAATCCTTGAGTCAGGACAGGTGAGCAACACCACTGACATGCCTTCCACCTCTTGTCCAGTGGAAGAAAATGATTTTATGGTAAAATTTTATTCTCAGCATAAATGGATTACCCAAATTAGTTTATTAATTGATAAGACTACAATTTTAAAAAAAATATTCCTACTCTTATAGATTCAGGAGCAGATTTAAACTGTATTTGAGAAGATTTGATTCCAACAAATATTTTGTAAAAACCACTCGAAAAATAACAGGTGCAGATGGCGGAAATTTACAAGTTTCTTATAAATTACCTAGTGCTTATATTTGTCATGATAAGGTATGTATTGAACAAACTGTTGTTCTAGTAAAAAATTTGGCAAATGATATTATTCTTGGGCTACCATTTATAAACGGGTTAATGCCTTTAAACCATATTGATGAAAAAAACTTTTCAGGAACATACCAAGTAAAACCCATTACCTTTCCTTGGATTCCAGATTATAAGAATAATAATATACTTTCTCTTGTGCAAAATAAAAAACAACATTTGTGTTATTTGCAACAAGAACTGATGACTTTTAATATTATTGATCAGTTAGAAAATCCTAAATTACAGGATAAGATCAAAAGTATTGAACATGATTTTTCAATATCTATTTGCAATGATTTACCAAATGCTTTTTGGGACAGAAAGAAACATACTGTTTCTCTTCCTTATGAAGACAATTTTGAAGCAATACAAAAATATTTAGAAATTACATGTTACGACGAATCTAACCATATTTCAAATTATAAAATAATTGTTCATATACCTATTTAAATATGCTGTCAAAGTTTAACATGTTTGACTAAAAAAAGATTCTGTGCAGATTTGGATAAGACGGAGGGAGTAAGACTTGTTTCGTGACAACAAAATCCATTTGTTAGGATAAAAGAAATCTTATATTAGATATGATTGAGATTTGATTATGATTTAATTGAGATATGTCTAGATACATTGTATGTTCAGGGTTTGTTTTCTTTATATCTATTCTACCTACGAAAGAACAAAAAAATAATATAAAACCAAACCTCTAATTATTCCAAAAATAAATTTTAATTTATACATGGCCACCAACTTTCCCAAAATAAGAAAAGATCACCAGCTTATTGCTCTCAAAATCATCAAACCTATACCGTAGTAAAATTGTTCGTTTATGTTTCAAATAATTATACAAAGATCGATGATCGTATAATTCGTGACCTAAGTCAACGGAACCGAAAATTTCCAGGCTCTCAAGTCAAAGTCCAAACTACCACTATACACAACGTACGACTTCCCAGTAGTACCAGAATATTCATCTGGAGCCGCAGTCAAACACTTGACTGGACCTTTGTGCCCTTCCAAAACCGCCAAACAACAATAATACCCCTTTCCACTCCCACTTCCACCTCCCGCCGCCGTCGTCCTCCAGATCCTCACCGTCTTGTCGGCGGAGCCGCTGCACACCAAATCCTCCACCACCGTCAAGCACAATATCGCCTTCGTATGCCCCCTCAGCGCTCCGGCAACCACCATATGTCCGCCGCCGCCGCCGCCGCCGTCTTTAACCCAGACAACGATCGACCGGTCGCACGCGCCGGAGTACAAAACAGCGCCATCGGAGCTGAGAGCCAGAGCATTCACCGCCGACTTGTGCTTCTCCAAGGTGGCGACGAGGCCGTGTTTTGTGTCTCCTGCGAGCTTTTTCCAGACCTTTATTTTTCTGTCGGCGGAGCCGGTGTAGATGAAGCCGTCGGTGGACAAGGCGACGGCGTTGATCGCGTCGTCGTGGGAGTCCTGGATTGACTCCAGGCATTTGTAGTCGGAGGTTCTCCAGATTTTCACCGTCCGGTCCCATGAAACGGAGTAGAGGAAAGCGGCGTCGTTTGATAAGGCCATGGCGGAGACGGCGTCCACGTGATGAACCCACGTGCACTTCTTGTTTCTTCCGACATTAACGTAGTTCTTCGCCCTCAGTATCCTCGTCCACCGATCGTTCAGTGTCGGCAGCGTTGAAATGCACCTGTAAAGTGGTGAATCATCCATTTTTTTATTAATAAATAATTATAGAATGCCATTAACAACAATATAATGTTATTTGAGAAACGTAGTCGTTAAGAAAATATTTCCCCTGTCTGAATTTTATTTGCCCTTCTACTAATTTTAACACTATTTTTAAATAAATTTAATTATATATTTAAATAGATCTATTAACAATAATATTATTGTATATGATATTTTTTCGTATAATCTACTGTAACAAATAGTTTTTAAATATTAAATTTTTATTTACCATTATTTTACATGATTAAACATATATTTTACCTTAACTGTGAAATAATTTTTCAAAAAAACGATAATGATTGCGGTGCAAATCTAGACGAGAGAGGGGAAGTAGGGTTTATTTCTCAACGGAGAGTAAGTTAATAAACGAAGTTGATCTACCTGTAATTCTTGTGAACTTCATCGTTGTCGGTTTTCCAGACGCGGATTTTATGGTCGTGGTGGGCGGTGAACAGTTTGTCTCCCGCGACGACTATAGATTTCACCGAACTATTACTCTTCGCGACCAAAACAAGCTTATCATCATCATCTCCGACCGGGCCGCGGCTGCAGACCCGTATTTCGCCGTCGGAGGAGCCGCTGTAGAGGTTTTTTCCGGCGAGGGCGAGGGAGAACACGTGGGCGGAGTGGCCCTTGAGGGTGGCCAGAAGCTGCGCGTGGGCCGCTGGAACTGAGTGCTCCGGCGGCGTGAGGGACGGAACGGATGGTAAGCTGGGCTGTGAATGTAACGATGAGTTTGATGAATTTGATGAAGAAGATGAAGAAGATGAGGATTTGTCTGAATGCGGATGAACATGTTGAGATTTGTCGGAATTGTTGCGAGGCAGAGGGCAGGGGAAAACACCCATTTTTGGCGGTGGAAATGGTGGATTAGTTTTGGTGTTTTTGGGTTATAAAGATCGACCAACGCGTTGTACAACTGTTGAAGAGTGCAGAAAAGCTGGGACCAAGAAAGCGGTGAGATGTGTCGAGAATGAAATTCTACTGAATTCTTCCATTTTAAAAGTAAAAATATAAAAGCCATCTCTGTCATGGGTTTCGGATCATATTAATGATCAAGTAGATTGAAATTTCACACTACAACGTAGTGTTGGTATTTTGAGTCAAAATACCGTATCAATCAACCTACCAATCAAATCACGTACCATTTGTATTGAAAATATTGACAATCGATAATGTGATATGGTAGTAATGTACCACACACTTGTGATGGTATGATTATGGTATTGAGAAAATATTATCATAGTATTACTGTACCGTACCGCATATTTATATATTAAAAATATAACTAATATTATGTGAAATTTGAGCTTTTATTTAGTTATAAAATTTAGCCATATGTTAACATTTGAACCAAATTAATAATTGAAATCTATAATTTATATTTTTGTTCCAATATGTGGGATATTGGTAAATGTTTAAAATATTTTCTTAAACTACATTTTTGACAATGACATTTTTTTTCTAAACCTTACAAAAAAATTGAAATCATAATTCCCTTTTATTATTATAACTTACTTATTATACAGAGTCTTGTTTTAGATCGAGTAACTGTTAGATGGAGTCATGATTGGGTTGATTTTACCATGTATTTTGGGTTGATATTGAGCTTATATATTGTGTAAATTTTGGATATTTATGTTATTTGGAATGATATTGCAATTTAGATACTCCCTCCGGTTCTTTAACATTGGCACACTTTTCTTTTTCGGATGGTTTTTTAACATTGGCACACTTCCTTTTTTGGCAAATTTTAGGTTATTTTCATCCACTCAATTTACTTTTTACTCTTTCAATGAATTCCCAACCACTAATTTTACATTCATAAATTTTTGTGCCAAAAGAAAGGGTGACACTCTTAGAGAACCGAAGGGAGTATGTAAAGTTGAATTGTTTTGAAATTGGGGGAGAGAAACTTTTGTTCTTCTCCAAAAGTAGCCTTTTACTTTTGAAATAAATATACTCCGTTCTCTATTCGTGATACACTTATGTTTATTGAGATTTTTTTAATATCACACTTTTCATTTTTAGCAAAATTACTTTAACCTCATCCACCCATTTTATTTTTTACTTTCTACATTCAATTTCATCCACTTATTTTCTTCACCTAAATCCAAGAGTCTAAATCTAGTGTGTCATTCTTAGTGAAACGGAGGACGTAGGAAAATTTTTACTCCCTTCGATTTATTTATATTGGCACCCTTTCATTTTTGGAATAGTTTTTTTATTAGCACTTTTCTCTTTCGGTAAATTCTAGATTGTTTTCCTCCATACATTTTACATTTTCTTCTCCCAATTTATCCTACACCACTCATTTCACCTTTTTTATAAAAAAAAAATTGTGTCATTTATAAGAGTGTCAATATATCATTACTAGAGGAAGTGCTTTTTCGAAATTTACACTTATAAAAAAATCCGACTTATTTTAAAATTATTCATAGCCGACAGAATATCTTTTTGCTCTTCCCAAAAAGTAGCTCAAATAGTCAGGGCAATGTGCCTAAGATGTACTATCTTTGTTCCAGGTGGAAGGTTACTATTCTCATCAGTGTTGATTGTTTTATTTTTTACGGTATTCATTGATCATGTTTAACTGCTAATATTTCTTGTTACATGCAACAATTTCATATAGAAATTTATTTAGAAAAAATAGATATTAAAATATATTATTCCAATTTACAGCAACACAAGGGCCCCCAACAATAATCACCCCTTTTGAGGATTTAGAGGCATAGGAGGCAGTGTACTGATGTGGGTGGCAAAAAAAATTTACAGTTTAAGTTTTGAAAATATTTAGAGTTTTGGCCCACTATTTTTTAAAAACTAAGCGTCGATCTCCCTTGTAATATTAGTATTTTAAAGTAATTTAATGATTTGTATTTGAATTTAATGACATTTATCTTGGATAAATCATTTTTGGTTTATTTATTCATTTTTAAAATATTATTATTTATCTAGTGTATGCAATTAAATGAAAAAAGATTAGGTATAAATCGCCCTTTCACTCTGATAATTCTGACTACCCCAC
>JAULKM010000013.1:2474382-2489219 GCA_032355605.1 Rubia tinctorum
ACAAGATATGATTGATTATATATAGTAAAGAATTAAAGTCAGTAACATATTATAATATTAGTATGTTATTTTTAGACAACTAGGGTTTATTTTAAAATGACTTGAATATCCCGGTTGATAGCACCATGCAAACAATTTCTATTATATGGTGGTTGAGATTATTATACTGTATCGCTGAAATTGTACCATGCATATGCAATGTGTATATATATATATATATATATATATATATTGAATGTACATTTTAATTATATTATTTGTGCATTGCAATATTAATACAGTAATCTTAAACAAATTGCAATAATGCACAATAATATAGAGAATAATGCACACTCATATAATATAAAATACACAAAATACCACTGCACATACGATGCTCAATTAGTACTCAGGGTACCATATAATTTGCCCTATTCAAATATGTCATCAAAGTTTGATAAAAAAATAATGTCAAACAAAATAAAAATGTAAATAGAAGGTAGAAGGGGGATTACAAAATGTAGAATTCGACATGGAATGGGGTAGGGGATAATATCGCACAAAATAGTAAGATTTCACGACTGGTACCTTGATTCAAAAGGACTGTTTTTTCTATTTTATAAAAACTTAGAATTTTATCACAGTAATACAGAATGCGACTACACACAGAAATTACCAATTCAAGGGTGAAGGAAATGAGACGAGTTTTACTTCAAAAATGAAACGAGTTTAATACCTTTTCTGTTCAAGAGTGTTTTTCGCTAAAAATAATTCGAAACAAACTTTCATCGTTTTCAGTCAATGTAATTTCCATAGTCAACGTCATTAAAGGTATTTCAACACTTTCATCATTAACTTTTATTTTAATACTTTTAAATTATCCATGATTATTTTGACACTTTCATTTAAAATAATGGGTAAGTTTTACATTTTGCCCAAAACTTTTTTAGTTTGGATTAATTGCAACGTGACACTCCAATTCTGATTGATTTCTCAATATGATTTTGAGCTTTTGAAAAGTACTGATAACTCTTAATCGGCATTAATTTGAATAGTTTAACTCTTAATTGGACCAACTTGAGCCTATTTTGACACTTTCAAAAATGTCAAGGGCATATTGTCACATATAATAAGAAATTGGAGATTGGGAAAACAATTTCTTTATGTTATATAGTTAATTGAGTGCAGTACATAGAACTAAGTTAAAATAATACTTCTTTTTTAAAAAAGAAGAAGAAGTTAAAGTAATACTTTGCAGATTGATATAGCTATCATAGGTTACAATAAATCCCAAAAATGTTACAATTTATAAATAAATATGAAGAGCAGCATAAAATGATTTTAAAATATTGATTTTAAATTTTTTCCACAAATAACATTTTATTTACAAATTTTCAGTGATTCAATTTATCAAATTCACTTATTAAATCCTCAAATTTACTACTCCCTCTGTCCCAACGAAAATGGCGCGTTTACTTTTTCACGATTTTCAGTGATCATGTTTTTACCGTCAATATCTCTAACTACATTTCGCATTAAAAATTGATATTTTAAAATTAAAGATTAAGACGAATCTAAAAATATCTCACGTGATATTTTTTTATATATGTTAATTTATATTTTGGGTCAAAGTTTACAAAGTTTGACTTGAAAAAAAAAGTGTGACATTTTTGTTGGGACGAAGGGAGTATTATCTGCTACTTTTAACACTGTTGATGACATCAATTATCTAAAAGTTTTTTAAATTGATTTTTTACATCAAAAGATACCGTCACATTAACTTTATGAAAGATTTATATTTTAAAAATAGGAAGTTTATTTTGATATTTTAAAGATAAAAAATTTAAATAGGAAGTTTACTTTGGAAGGAAAGAGTCTAAATTTTTAACGTGGTAGTTAGGGGGGGGGGGTTGGTTGGGGTGAATCAGGAATAGAAAAGGGAATCTGAGATCTTGATTCCCTTAACTAGTGTTTGGTTTGCTTTTTTAATCAATCTCTTTCCCTATTTTTGGTTTCTTGCCTTGTGACTGAGATTCTCTTTCCCTCTTTGTAGCCTTCCGCTAGTCTTCCATTTCACTCCTTGTGTTCTCAGCTCCAAGACAAGATTATATTTTATATTTACTATCAAAATAAAAATTACAAGATTATGATTATGATTTCAATTGAAATATTAAAATTTAGTTTTCCTATTATATATGTTGAATTTAAATAAAATTATAATTTTCATATGTTCTATCTTTAAGTGGAAAAAATATATTATTTTAAGTAAAATAACATATTTTCCATTAATGTATTAAAATAAAGTGAAATGGAAAATATGTAATTTTATTAAAATAAAGTGATACCATTTCACTTATATAGATACTATTATTTTATAATTCTATAATATAAATTGTAATGTATTAAATAGTAATTGTAAAGTTTAAATTTATTTAATTGATAATTTGTGAAAATAATGCAAATATGAAATTGTTATGTTGTAACATCAAAGAAAGAAGGTTTGCGAGTTACGGAAGTTTGAGCGGTAAATCCGAGATACGGTATTTCGTCTAGTTGGTTTTTGATTGAAAAATATATCAATTCTTATATTTATGAGATTGGATTAGATTTATGGAATTGGAATTGGAATTGATATAGGAGTTTCGGCTATGGCTATGATATGGACGAAATATTCTATTTCCTTACTTCAACGGATTAGATTTGAAAATTTCTATCTCCAAGTTATTTAATTGTTATCACAATATTTTGTGGAGAAGGCATTCCATTCACACAAGAAAACTTGAGACGTGCGACTGCTTTTATATATGTGGACATTCTAGTTGAGCTACTTACGGATTTAATTGAAGAAAATCTGCATTCAGGTTTACGTACATTAAGAGTAGCCGAGAGCTTATAGTTTGGGTTCCAACATGATCAAAACCCTTTTGATCTAAGTTCAGAATCATATGCCTTAATTCCTCGAGAACAGGAGATCCAGCGTCAACGAGTATCGAGGTCAGAGAGAGTCTGATCAAGACGGATAGGTAGCAAGGGGAGTTTACCATCTCTTTGTGATTATTGGATTTATTCCGAATTGGGTCAGACCCCCGCGATTATAGGTGGTTTTCACCAAACTACGTAATCAAATATTTGTGTTGTTGTTTTACATTTTTCTACATATTTGGTTAGATGATCGATGTTGGAACATAGTAGTTGTTATACTTTAACTTAACTAAATAGATTTACGATTTACATATTTTTTTAAAAATCACATACAACATATTAATAAATTAGAGATTATGAAATACATAGTTCATATTAAATATTTTTTTATAATAACTAGATATAACAATAATTCATGAAATACTTCTATATTTTTTAGCAGATTTCATCATATAAAATATTGTATACTTATATATATGTGTGTGTTATTTTATAAACAATACTAGAAATTAATATTTGTTTCCCTAGTGTGAACCAAACAATAACAAATAGTATAAGAGAGAATTTGATTCTCTTTCCATAACCGAACCAACGAAATTTTAAAAAATTAGCGTTATTCTTTTTCTTTCTTTTCCTTTCACTTTCCTAATTCCATTCCATTTCTCTTTCCATGTTTGAACCAAACGCCCTTTACCTAACACCCTCCTTTTTTATGATTATGTGGAACTACTCTATCGTCTCTACTACGCATATTCTTTTCCAACTTGAATGAAAACGAATACATTATCCAAATAAGAAGCTTAACTTCTTTTCGATGAAATTAATTTTGATTGCTCGTATCATACATAACTTGTGTCTAGTGGGAAATGAAAGGGAGTATGTGAGAAGGAGTGGCGATATGCCTCGTATATTTCTTCATTTTTATTTGGTAAGGAAGCTAAACTTTCGTTTTCCACGCCCAGTTATTTTTCTTTTGATGTTAACCTAAGAAAAGTCACCTTGATTATAACCAGCTTTTATACCCAATGGCCAAATTGCCCCAATGGCGGAGGTCATTTTCTTGATGTTTCCCATCTTTCTGTTTCTCTCAAACTTTTATTTTATTTTCTATATGATTTTTTTATTTAATTAAATATAAATTAATAGACTAAAATAAAGTTAATAAAATTAATTTTATTTCTCGAGTCATTCATTATTATCGTGAAAAAAGGAGGGAAAAAACCCTCAAAGGTGATTATGATTTCCGACATTATAGTTTCTGTTTTTGACTTTGACTTTTCTTTTTAAATTTCTTATGCAACTTCTAACTCTCCTCTTTTCGGACTTTTGACAAATGTTACTATGATTTTCTTTTATTTCATGATGGCATCCTGAGGAAGTCATTATGCTCAGTGATAGGATTAGTTAATTTAAATTACTTTGAGATAGGAGCTAAGATTGCATTTGGAAAGCATTAGTATTGGTCTGGTGATGGAAAAGTCGGTGCCATCTCACTGGCCTTTAATTTGAACCTCTAGTTTCATTTCAATGGAAACTCACCAATTAATCAACTAATAACCCTATCTATTGTTTTGATCGAAACCGTAAATTTAACTCTATAAAACCTGAAAGTGCAATTGTAATTCATATTATTTGGTCGAAAGTGCCAATCTAACTACGTGAACCTGAATTTGACCGGAATTCTGTTAATTGACTATTATACCCCTACTTTAAAAAATAAAATTTCAGAAAAATTGAAAAGTGTATATTATCCTTGTTTGTCTTTAGAAAATATTATTTCTCCAACATTCCTCTAACATTAATTTTCATTAATTCTGGCGTCGAAAAGGGTGGTGATATCCTACACACTTTAATGCCTTTCACACTTTAATCACACTTTAGTGTCATTCATATCACACTTGTTTGTTTTCGGGATGGAATCTTCTAGCGGAAAGTGTGTCTGAAAAGAGTGGCTCATCGAGGTGGCAGAAAGACTTGTGGAAGAAATGGAGGCGATGTGTGACCAGAGTTGGCTATGATTGGGTGGTTGTGGGTGGCTGTGGGTCAGTGGCGCCACCACTGGTGCTAGGGTTTGGAGTGCGGCAGGCCGTGGCAGGCAGAGCGGAGGAGCGGCGGTGGTGTGGGTTCAATGGTGCAGATGTCGTGAAACTACAGATCCCGGCGGCGGAAATTCAGATTTTGGAGGCGGCGAGTAAGGCAGGGAGGGGGTAATCTGGGTGCGGATGAGGGGAGGTTGGGCAGCGATGGGTCTGCTCGCAACGAGTTTGGATGAGGGAAGGCAATAAAGCTAGTGACTTGTGCGAATAGCGACGTGTGGGAGGGCTCGCCAGAAAGTGTTGGATGTTGGCTGATGTTGGTGATGTGGAGCTCAACAGTGTTGATGTCAGCTCGCGGTGGTCGCTGATGACGCTCATCGGACTCTGAGGTAGAAGGCCGCTGTACGTCTAGTGGTTCCGGGCGCTCGCAGACGGTGGCGCTAAATTCTGGCAGGCGAGCTGCTGCCACTGGAGCTGGTGTGCGATTGCAGGGAAACTCTGGTGGACGGTGGAGGTGATGAATGGAGATGAAGATAGGAGAAACGGCGGTCTGGTAGTGGAGATGGTGAAGGCATATAATTCGGCTAAACTCTAGATTTCGACAGCGGCGGTGATGGCGGCGGCGGTGCAGCTGTGGAGACTATGAAGAAGAGCCTAGGGGTATTTTTGTTATTACATTTTTAGTTTTAAAACTAGGAGTATTTTAGACTTTTTAGGTTTGGTTAATGCCGGGAAATGTTAAATCAACGTCAGAATAGTGCGAAAAGGTTACATCGACACATTTGCTTTAAAAATTAGGGTTAGAATTGCACTTTCAAATTTTACAATGTTAGATTTACACTTTCAAAAAATAATAGGTTTAGTTTTGTATTTTTTCATAGTTTAGATAAAATATATTTTCTTATACGTGCATCATCGATTCCGTGGATAAAATTCGACGTGTCAATTAATTTCAAGGTAAAGTTATACTTTTTATGTTTTGAGACATTGTTCTTTATATTGTTTAGTTTAGTTCAATTCAATTCAATAAAAATCTCCTTTTTGTGAAATGTATCTTTATTTAGTCATATTATTACTATTTTCAACTTATTTACTTTTAGTCCAATTCATTTCAACTCAGTTCAATTTATTTTAGTTTAAATTAGTTCAGTTCAATTCAAATCAGTTTATATGATCTCTAGAGAACAGGGACTAAGTACACGGTTTATTTAAATTTAATTTAAAATTTTTAGTTTAAATTAAATCTAAGCCTAATAGATTCCTAAACCCAAAACTAAGTGCGGATATATATTATTTACAAGATAATGTCTCCGGTTAGATTGTATTATTATTAGTTTTGCAAGTCGAAGGGTCAAAAGTGTTAAAAAAATAGAGGTCGAAGGTGGAATATTGTAATAGCTAAGAGGTCACAAAAATCATTTGCTCAAAATAAAAAGTGTGCAATACACAAACGTAAAACTTCCCAAAAATTTCGTTGCATCTCGTCGATACAATGAATTTATTTACCTTATCGAGGGCGTTCATAGCGACTAAGGGAGTTGTGAGATACACTCGTGTCTCCATATTGATAGAATGTAACCCACAAATAATTGTGACTGTGTGTATTCATATATATATATATATACTGAGTACAAAGGGTATACAAGGCAGAATCAGATATGGAAAATGATATACAAAACCAATCAGAAAGGGTATTCCTTTCTTAACCTGATTTTAATTTATCTAATATTCTATTAGGTTTAATGGATTATTTTTATACGAGTAAGGTTTTAGACGAATTAAAACCTTACTCATAAAATTGCACACGGGGCTACGGATCTTGGATTCGATTTGCACGTTAATTAAAATTTATATTGTATTGGAATAAATTTATTTTCAGTTTTGGATGGAACAGCGACACTTTAAGTGGTGAAATACTATTACTAGCACCATGAGATGATATTATAAAATTAAATTAGTTGTTGACCAGTAATTTAATATGTTTATTCTTTCTCTAATTTACTAATGTGAGGATTTCAATACACCTTTTTACATTTAGTAATGGTACAAAGTAAAGTTGACTTATCATCTTATATATTATTTATACTATTAATTGATTTGTTCTGTAATTGTATTTCAAACGTCCCTTACAAGCACTGATACAGGAGTATTTTTTTTATACAACTTGATCTTTTTTCATTCTAATGTCCGAGAGCCGAATAAACAAAAAACTTTACCCATTATAAAATGGTTACTTATCTTATAAATTTTTAATAGTTATTGATTGTATATTTCCGAAACCATGTAAATCATATTTACGGAATAGAAATGGCCTTAAGTAAAATTTTGAAATGAAAAGAGAAAAAATAGAATATGTAGATGGAAGTAAATGAATCATGTGCGCCAAATTCAAAAAATAAAAAAAAATAAAGCGTGCACATCTAATGAAACAATGGGATTAACATACTATCTCTGTTTTGTTGGATGTGACACTATAGCTCTAGATGTTTGGATTTTGGTGAATGAAATTGAAAGAATATTGACATAAAAGGAAAGTGTGTCAAATTCACAAAAACAATCAAAAAAGAAAGTGTGTCACATCCAATGAAACGGGGGGAGTATTATTTCTTTAAGAAAAAAAATCCCCCTTTAATACTACCTCTTGGATGTGACACCATATGTTTAGATGTTTGAATTTGGGTGAATGAAATGAGTGGATGAAATTGAATTTAGAAAGGAAAAAGTCGAATGAGTGGATGAAATTAAAAAAATATTGCCATAAAAAGAAAGTGTGTCAAATTCATTAAAAAAAGGTAAGTGTGTCATACTACAACAGAATAAAGAAACTACTACTGATGATGTGCAAACCATTTTAATGGTGCTTAGTCAAAATATCATGAGATATAGAAGAGCTAAAATCTCACGCCATCTGATATGGGGATATCAAATCATATCAAGCTCCCCAAAGTGGATATCAGAATCTGAGCCGTATGGCTTACAAAATATTAAAAGTAGATTTTCCCAGATTTGATTTTGAAACCTCCTCGCTATATGGTCATACATTCATATACTCGGACAGGGACGCGTATCATACGTGAGACGGACAACACTACTAGTATATATCTTGACATTTCACAAACGCTTTTCTCTCCTCTTCATCCTTCCTGATCTTGCCACATGTGACCTTCGACCGAACTTCAATTCCTCCCATTTTCTCCAGCTTTTCAGATACCCTCTCGGGAAATTCGGTCTGGGCTTTCGCTGAAATGGCCAGAAATGGAGTGTTTTCCCGGAGAAGAAGGGTGGATGAGGACCTGTCGTTTTCGCCATTGGAACCCCATGAGGTTCATGTTCTTGCTGTTGATGACAGCCTTGTTGATCGAAAGGTCATTGAAAAGTTGCTCAAAATCACCTCTTGTAAAGGTATAAAGATCCCCCATTATTTTTTTCGGGGAAATTTTTGATTGAGAATCTTACTGTTCCATGTTGTTGAGTTCTTGCAGTTACTGCTGTGGATAGTGGTATTAGAGCTCTGCAATTTCTGGGATTGGATGAGGGAAAAAGCCCTGATGGGTTCAATGTAAGCAACTGTGATAGTTTGAATCGTATGATTCTGTGTAAAAAGTTTGGATTTTTGGTTCTGTTTTTGTTGATTTTTGTTGGGGAAATCTGATTTTAGGAGTTGAAAGTGGATCTGATCATTACTGATTACTGTATGCCTGGAATGACTGGATATGAGCTGCTGAAAAAGATCAAGGTATGTACTGTTGCTGTTTTCCCCCGAAATTCTGTTCCATTTTTGTCAGGGAATTTGGACAATTTTCTTAGTTATTGCAAAGATTTTGAATCATTTGTGCTGATTGATTCTCCCCTATTTGGTTGCAATACAGGGCTCTTCTACTTTCAGAGAGATTCCTGTTGTGATCATGTCTTCAGAAAATGTTTTGACGCGAATTGACAGGTAATTTCACATATTTTTACCTCGACAAGATCAGTTTCAGTTGAATGATGCAATAAGATTAGGCTTGTGTATTGTGCGTGTTTGTTGTATTTGAGTGCTTGCTAATTGAAATTGAATAAGCTTTAAAAGAATCAAATCTCGACATACATGTCCTCTAAAGATTTGGCTTGGATATTTAATTAGGTACGATAATATTATAAGGTTATGATCAATGAATCGGCAACCACTTCATTATTCTTATCATTTGAAAACTACTGGTATATCTTAACAAAGAATCAAAGTAATCTAGTTAACCTATTCTGTTTGTCTGGTCAATGGCTTTGTGCTTTGTTTTGGAATGTCAAAACTTTCTTGAGTACTAGTTAATCATGCCCTAATCCTAGATTTGGTTGGTGATTGGGATGTCTAATCACAGATCTGATGGTGTTGATTATTACAGATGCTTGGAAGAAGGGGCAGAAGACTTCATAGTAAAGCCTGTTAAGTTGTCGGATGTCAAACGCTTGAAGGACTACATGTTTGGTGAGGACAGACAAGTTAAAGGGGCATACAACAAGAGAAAATTGCAAGACACTTCTGATAAAATTCCGATTTCGCCCTCCAAGTCGCTGCCCCCCTCGTCACCCCTGTTGCCCCCACCGGCTATCTCCGTTTCCCCACCGGCCTCGCCCAAGTCCGCCCTGATGTTGGACTCGGCCGACTCGTCCCCATCCCTGCCATCATCCCCCGTGGCGCGAATCCTGGTTGGGGACTCGGCCGACTCATCCCCATCCCCGCCATCATCTCCTGTGGCGCGAATTCTGGTTGAGGACTCGGCCGACTCAACCCCATCCCCGCCTCCATCCCTCGAGTCACCGACCCGAAGGCTCAAAATGAGCAACATTTCTTGATTTCTCTTTTACCTTGCTTTTGATTTCCTTTGCTCACACTAGGCAAGCCCACTCGTTGAATGCAATTACGTGTAGTTTACAAGTTCCTTTTGATGATGGCTTGCCATGGCCTAAGGCACAAAGCCTAATATTGTCCCATGTAGATGTTTCCCTGTTGGCTTTGTCACACTTTTGGGTTCATCAATTCCATCAAACCCATGTAAATGCTCTAATTTCAACTTGTTAGTTTAAACATCGTCACAAACTAGTTGATTAGTCCGGCTGATGATCGAGATGGTCTGTCTAGCGGCTAGACAGACCATCTCGATCCGTTGGGAAATGGTTGAATTTGAAGAGGGGACGCGGTGCTTGGGGTCTCCTGATAATAAGGAAGAGGACATAATGAGAATGATTTGATTCGGATTCTGAAATATTTGATGTCAACTCTTGTCTGGTGAAAGGGGCATGTGGGATTGGGGACAAGGTTTGATTTGTTGGAGTGGTGGGATCCTTGGATTCAGCTTGTGTTCTCATGTGGTTTTCTATTGCCCATCTGCCCTCTCTAAACACGCTGTGCATCCCATCTTTACAAACTACTAAAATACTGCTTATATTATAAATTTACAAGTGATGGTGTCTTAACATAACTTGTAAATTTCATAGTGGATTTCAAATATCAAATTGCACATGAATTAAGAAGAAAGAAAAAATAAAGTTAACGAAATAAGTATTTTATGTTTATTAATTTTGAAATTTTAAAAAGGAGAGAGTGCTTTTTTATTTAAGCAAGTGCATTTTATATGGAAACTCAACCTCAAAGCTTTTAAACCTTTGAAAATAGTTTGACTTTCATACTTACTCCATTCCATTTCAAACTGCACACTTTGACATTCATCAACTGACTCAATCTTTTTTTATCCTTAATATCTTTTATTAAGAATAATTAAAACTTGTGAAAAGTTTATATTTTGAAAATATATGCTATAACACATCTAACAAGATATCATACAATATAAATTATACTCCCTCTGTCCCACCAGTTTTGGCCCATTTTTTTGTCAACTTTCTCAGATCATGTTTAACCATCAATAACTTTAATTATGGATATTAATGGTACATTAAAATTTGATATTTTGAAACTACGTAAACATAGGAGTCTAACAATATTTCACATGATGATATTAGAGTCCATATAGTAATTGAAATTTATGGTCAAACATGTTCTGAGAAAATTGACAAAAAAATAAGCCAAAACTGGTGGGACGGAGGGAGTATTTTTTTGTGATATGTCTGTTACCTTATCTCTTAATATTCTTTACTTCTCTAGCGTTGACAAGGACTGACGACGCAAAATTGGATCATTTACTGGAATCTTCCAGCTAGCTGCGCAAGAGTACATTGTTGAGCATCTGCAACACGATGGACGGAGGCCGCTCCATGACCTACCTATGTATGTAATTGGGGGAGTATCTTTTACTTCTTTGCGCCTCAAGTTTTCGTCAAAGTTGCGATCTTATTGATATTCGATTGCCTTTTTATTTTGGTAGGAAACTGTCGTATTTGGAGCTAATTATCACAAGGTGTTGAGTTCTGCTGGGAATTTCTGCCTTCTGGTACTTGTTGAGATCCCTAATTTGGAAAATAGGGGGGTTTGGTGTTTTGGTGCAATGATGAGTAAATGGACAGAGAGAGATTTTGGGTATTACTTTGGTTTGAGTAGTCAGGTCCACATCCTCACAGCTTTAGGATTGCCTTCATCAGCTGTCACCAGTACAACTTTGAATTCTATCCTTTCCCAACATGGCTTTCACTCTAGTGAGGTAAATAGGGGTGGTAGGAGCTCGAACATGGAACATAATTTATCCCCGACTTTCCAAATATTCCAAGACATGCTTAGTAAGGGCTTGAATCCTGAAATTTCCACTTACACTATCATCTTGAACGGATTGTTTCACTCGGAGAGATGTGATGAAGTAAAAGAGCTTTTTTCGTGAGCTGCAACTTGGTGCCACAAAACCAAATTTTCACATCTATTTTGCGATGTTGGATGGCCTTTGCAAGAATGGACTCGTTAAGCCTTCTGCTGCTAATTCTTTGTATAAATATATGTGTTTCAAAGGCATTCCAGTTAATGAGCATACTCTGAATATCATCATTAATTGTTTTTGCTGGGAGGGTAAAGTAGATCTTGGATTTTCTGTATTGGCGGCCTTCTTCAAGCGTGGGCTCTTGCCTGATGTCACAACCTTTGGTACTTTACTGAAGGGGCTTTTTCGAGAAATAGGGTACCTGGTGCACAAGAACTTTTCCGGAAGATTATACGTCAAGAGTTGTGTAAACCGAATGACGTTATGATAGGCACTGTGATCGATGGGTTGTGTAAGGCTATAAACTCTGAACTGGCTCTTGGGCTCCTTACACTTATAAAAATTGGTGGTATAAAACCTACTAACATCATGTACACCCCATCATTGACTGCATGTGTAAGGGCGGTATGATGGACAAAGCTCTCGGTCTCTTTCGCGAGATGATTGAGGAGGGCATCACACCAAATGTCTTCACTTACAACTGCTTAATCCGTGGTTTTTCAAGTTTAGGGAAATGGGATGAGGTAAGGAAATTGTTAACTGAGATGCTCAGTTACAGGATAGCTCTAGATGTGATCAGATGTAATACCATAATTGATTCATGTTGCAAGCAAGGATTAATGAAAGACGCGAATCGTGTATTCGACACAATGGTTCAGAGAGGTGAGACTCCTAACGTAATCACATATAATAGTTGATGGATGGATATTGTTTGTTGGGTGAAATTGATGAAGCAAGAAGAATATTTGATGTAGTGGTGGACTATGGGATTGTTCCCAACATTATTTCTTATGATACTTTGATCAATGGGCACTTCAGAAAAAAGGAATTTTACGAGGGTTTCCAAATATTACAAGACATGCTTAGTAAGGGCTTGAGTCCAGCAGTTTCCACTTGCACTGTCCTATTGAATGGGATTGTTTCAATCGGAGAGATGTAATGTGGCAAAAAAAAAAATCTTGAGATGCAATGTGCAACAAAACGTGTGTTGTTGGATGACCTTTGCAAGAACGGACTCGTTAATGAAGCATTGTAGCTCTTGCAACAATTGGAAAATGTTGGAGTTGATCTACAAATCAATATGTATAATATCATTCTTGATGGGCTGTGTAAAAGCAAGCGGATGCCTTGATAAAGCAAGGAACATTTTTAGCAATCTATCTCTTACAGAAATGAGTCCCGACGTCGCAACATACAACACAATAATGGATGCCTTTTGCAAGCATGGTTTGGATCTGATTGCATGAATACGAAGAAGAGATGCTAGGAATTCCTGATTTTGAATTTTCTACAGATTTAAATCGGAGAATGTGATAAACTCTGCGTTTCCTACTGCTTGGTTTGGATACAATGATTTTGACGGTTCCGAATTTTTTAATGCTTAAAGTTCATTGTTGTGCCTGATTCGTTTTAGCATTTACGTTTCGCTAGTTTTAATGGGATAGAGACAGATCAATGAATTGTTGTGCAAGAATGCTCCGAGTCTTCATGTCCGAGCATGTGTTTTCTGAAGCACTTGCTAGTTTATTTTCTCATCGTTTGTTTTTCACGTGTATTAATGTTCTTTGCATTGAACTTCTTCACTGCTGCATTTTGACAGAAGTGTATATTTTTGCTGGTGCATTTTTAGATATGTCACATTCAGGAGGCGCAGAAATCGAATTATTTAATCAAAGTTATATATTTACGTGTCACTTAAAAGAAAATAGCAAAAGTATCCTTATTTATAGATAGAGATATAAGATAACATATAAAAAGTACTAAATATAATTATAAAAATATGTTAAATAAATTTAAAAGTTAGTGTATAATAATTATACATTTAGTGTATAATAATTATACATAGTATAAGCAAAAAATGGTGGATGGGTCATACTTTAATGAGAGATCATATGTCAGGAGACGTTTTCAGAGAAGAATAAATTATAATTCTGCAAAATATTTTAATTATACTATATATTTTTCATTTGAATAAAAATTCTTTGTTTACTAATTGATATTTGTAAATTTAAAATGTTTATTGTATTACTAATAAAAACAAGGAAAATTCTTGAGAAATACCGCATTTTCATAGGTTTATGGAAAGATGGTGTTTATTTACAATAATAAAAAAGTAAAAGGTTTAGTTGCAATATTACAATTTTATTCTGCAACGTGTAGTAATTATAAGGTTTATGACCCAATTGATGGAACTAAAAAATTATATCTTAATTACTTCTATTTTGCACTTTAAACATTGATCTTTCCATTATTTATAGAAAGAACTTCTTTCAAATAACGTACTCTCAAAATAATAACTGTATTAGATTATATTGTCAGTAAATATACATAAAGTTAAGTGATAATTTAGATTAGAAATTAGAATATTTCAGTAAAGCGGAAATTAATAATATCAATTATTAATAATATTGATATGAATATAAAAATATATAATTTTATTAATAAAAAACTATATAATAATTTTAATCAATTATTATTCCTTTTTAACATCCGTATAATGCATGATGCACAATTTAATTATAAATAATATATTTATAAATTTATAAATATTTAATAAATTTATTTTTATAGAAGGAAAATGTAAAAGTGTTCTTAGTTTGACGTTATATAATAAAAATAATTGTATTCTTTAACTAGTGATTTTTTTTATAATTCGAAATGATTTTAAGTTGAAGGAAAACAAGTTATAATGTTTTTTTACTATTTCAATATTAATACAATTAAAAAATTATTTTATTTTCTAATTTTTATTTATATAATTGAATAACATATATTTTATAATTAATAATAATGAAAAAATTCTCTTATTAGACTGACTAACATTTAGACAATCATGAAAACCCTGTTTCAATAATTTTAGGATTAAATTATAATTATTTATAGGCAAAGTCTTGGGAAAGACGGTCTTTCCATAGACTTATGGAAAAACGAGATTTAATTATAATAATAAAAGGTAAAATGTCTTTGTTGCAATATTAAAGTTTTATTATGCAACGTGTAGTAG
>JAULKM010000013.1:2504389-2517188 GCA_032355605.1 Rubia tinctorum
CCATCACATTATCCCAGCAGCTTCTTACAGCAGTAAAAATCCAAGGATTTTGTCTTTTTATGGGAACTTCTAGATTTGCCCCTAAAATGATTACCTTAATTATCAAGCACAGCCACTAAAAGCATAACAAAAGCTGCTCTCACTTTACACAGCAGAAAAATGGATTTCAAGAAAACACAAAACCAGATGAAAAAGTTGCAATCTTTCAGTGGGGAAACAGACTTTAAAAGGCAATAAAGAAACATAAACTGGAAACAATTGAACACAAAAAAGGCATAGTTTTTTTGTGAAGTTTACCTGGGGTCAATCGAAACCGAAAAGGGTATAATTTAAAGGGATTGGTGGTGATGATGGGGATGAGAATAAGGGCATCTGTGGAGCGCATTTGTTTACAGTTTCATTTTCATCCAGGGGAGTGAAGAAGGAGACAGAAGTGTGGGTGGGCAGTGGACACGTGACAGATCGCGGCTGATGATCCTACAACTAACATGGGACACGTGTGGACCCTTGCAAATTTATTTTTTCGGTTTCCTTGGATTACCAAGTAATTAATGTCACACTTTTCATTTTAATCAATTTTACAACATTAACATATTTCGTTATGGTTTTAGATGGACGAACCATTATACTGATATTTTATAATTATGTACCTAATGAGGTAATTTAATGTTTTTTTATTGCAACAAAATTCTTATAGTTTTGAAAAACTTTTAAAATGTATTGCACTGTATAAATAATTATAATTTAACCATAAAAAATATTAAAATAAGATTTTTCATGTTTGGTCTATCTGTTAATCGGTTTAACGGGATATTTTCTCTACTTCATATTATAGTAGAATATAAATAAATGAGTAAAGTGCATTTTAACCCTATGTTTTGTTCGAAAGTGAAAATATAACCTTGTACATCTGAAAGTGCAAATCTAACTTTGAATTTCGTTGACCAAAATGTCAATGTTCAATTTGGATGGAAATTTACAAAAAGACGATTATACCATACTTAAAAATTTTTGAAAAAGAAAAAGAAAGAGACAACACTACCCTTACCCTTACTGTAATTACAACCCAGTCATTCAATAGGGTTACGATAACTCCGTCGCCTATCCTTGAATAACCCACATGACTATGACCACTCGGTGGTCATCGGAGCATTGGATGGGTCCTCAACTCAGATCTGCAGCTGATGGATAACAGCGTGGGACTTGCCGATTATACCGCCAGCGCGCGACGTGTTGTAGAGTAGGCGGAAGCACATGTGCCTCGGCGGAACCGTGAGCGCCGCCAGGAAGGGCTTCGGCCATTTTAGAGAAGCGTCGCTGCAGAGATCGACGACACTCCACTAGGCAAGTGGTATCATAAATGGGGTGAGCAACGCTGGCGGAGATGGAGTGAGCAACGGTTACGATCGGGGGGAGTAGCGTGGCAGCGGAGGTAGGAACTCGATCTCGCCCGACCACGATTCGGCGGTGTAGGACCCCGCGACACCCATGAGGGAGATCCTCACGCTGAGCTTGTTGTTTAGGATTGAGTTGATGTCCTTGAGGAAGAACTCATTGGTGGAGAAGAGATGGAGGTAGAGTAACTTGGCGTTGGGGGACGGAGGGGGTGAGCAGCGACGGATCGAAATTTTAAAGAATCATGTTACCTGGCCTCCAATTATGTGCGAGAATTATGTTTTTTCAGATTCCGACGGACATGAAAGGAGAAGAAGGCGACGGATGTTGGAATTTGAAGTGGGAGCGGAGGTCACCTGGTTTGTCTCTCGGGAAAGAAAGGAAACAGTTTTCCTTATTCAAATTAATTAATTTTTATTAAACGAGGTGTATAATCATCATGAAAAAATTTATTTTCAACCCACGGGTATTTCTGTCCTTTTGTTATTGGTCAATGCTGGAGTTACATCGGTCAACGCCGAAAATCGGTCAAATGGGTAAATCTGCACATTTTGACTAAAAGATAGGGTTACTTCTGCACTTTCATATTTTATAAGGCCATTTATGCACATTTTCAATCTTGTAGGGTCATTTTTGCACTTTTCCCTAAATAAATAATCACTTCACTTAATAACACCCACGAAACTTATCCATACTACAATTATTATTATTTTTTTATGAAAGGTATATATATTAAGATCAAAACAAAACAAGTTTAGGTCTCACTCTAACCTATACAATTCATCCCAAAATAGCTCAAAAAATAGTCCAAAACAGTTCAAAAACAATTCATCCTATCTCGTCTAGCTTTCTGCTTGTTTTTTCTGCTGCTTCCTCCAATTTTCCTTTCCCTTCTGTTAATCTTCTCCAACTGCATTCCTCCACCACTTGTGCTGCAATTGTTTCAGCCTTCAATTCCTCCTTTCTGAATATTCTCTTGCTCCTTTCATTCCATACCCTATAACATTGTTGTTGTCATGAGCATCATCTTCCAAGTTTCCTTCCTTCTTGCTGCCACCAGTAGTGTTTTTTTAAGCTCCCGATGTTCCCAGTTTCCTTTACTTTCAGTAGCCTCCATATCTTTCTTATATATAAGCATTCATCAAACAAATGGACTGCACTTTCATTTTTCTCATTGCATAAACAACATATTTGCTGGCTCCCCAAAACTCCGTGGTTTATCAGCCTATCAACAGTAGGCAGACAACCTTTCACCAGCATCCAAATGAAGAATCTATGTTTTGGAAGAATTTTTTGTGCCACACAACCTTGGCATATGTATACTTTTTGTTGCATCCCTTCAAGATATCATACTTTTTTTAACCTTGAATTTCCACTTGCCATCTATGCAACTAAACAATTCCTTCATGTATCTGTCTTTTAGTTTACAGATATTCTTCCATGACCAGCTACTTGCTTCTGTACTTCTATAATCCTCCAGTTTTATTTTCTTTAAGTAATAAGCGTGCAACCACTTCACCCAAAGTATATCTTTTTTTTATCTTATATCTCAAACCTGTTTGCAGATACTAGCCCTGTTCCAGATTGTTGGATCTCTCAGCCCCATTCTACCTGAGCTTTTGCTTCTGCACAATGAAGACCATGCAGCTGGATTATAACCTCTGACTCCTTCCTCTCTTTCCCATAAGAAATTTATGCATACTTTTATAATTCTCTCATGCACAGTTTCAGGTATGCTCATGATACTAGCCTAGTACCCTGCAATATTTAATAGCACAAAATTGATCAACTCCACTTTCCCCGCATATGACAGCCTTTCTGAGTTCCATCATTTCAGCCTTTTTCCTTATCTTGTCTATCAATTGCTCACATTCCTCCTTGTTCCACCTAGCTTGAGACAAAGGCATGCCCAAAAATTGCATAAGGAAATCCCTTCTTTGAACATTCAGCACCTCAACCAATACAGTTTTTTCACCTTCTGCCATTTTAGAAAAATCGATTTTTGACTTCTATTCACTAACAGCGAGTCCTTATACTTCCATGAACTCTTGTAAACATTTCTTCACACCCTCCATAGATTTACTATTTGCACAACAAAAGATAAGTAAATCATCAGCAAACAGCAAAAAGTGTATACCAACCCTACTGCATCTTTGATGGTAGTCTATGCATTTATTTTCATACTCCTTTTTCAGTAATCTAGATAGATACTCCATGCTTAGAACAAATAATAATGGGGATAGTGGATCTCCTTGCTTCACCGCTCTCTTCCCCTCGAATGCTTTAGATAATCTCCCATTCACAACAATACAAAACTGAGACTGCATAGTACTTCTCCTTATCCATACCAACATTTGATCAGGAAACTTCAAAGTTTTCAGCCATTCAATCAGGAATATCCAGTTCACACAATCAAAAGCCTTCCTAATATCTACGTTCACTACACAACTAGGCTTCATTGTTTCATCATTATATTTGTGTAATAGTTCCTGGGTAAGACAGATGTTATGTGCCACATGCCTGCCCCTAACAAATGCAGCCTGATTAGGGCTTATCAGATCAGGAAATTCATCACACAGTCTATTACAGATAATTTTAGTTATTACTTTATAAACCACTGAGCAGCAAGAGATTGACATGTAGTTAGACGCTACCTGCAGATTGGTTACCTTAGGCAGTAGAGTAAGTACTGTGTTGTTCAGCTCTTCAGGCATTTTCTCTCCGGAAATATTTTTTGCACTATTTTTGTTAAGCTCCCACCTGTGATCTCCCAAGTTTTTTTAAAAAATTGGCTAGTGAATTCATCTACCTTGGGCTTTTGTTTGCACTTATACTCCTTAGTGCCAATTTAACTTCTTCTTCTGTTACTTTTTTCACTAATTCAGCCTGTCGTTTGACTGTCAGTATACCTTCCATTTTATCCAGGCTGTAATCCACCTTTTTTTTCCTGTAATCCCCAAATGCTTCCTGAAATAGTCCACCAAGTGGTTTTCTATTTTCTCCTGAACTGAGATGATTTCCCCATCCACCTGCATAGTCACCAAACTGTTTTTGTACTGCCTGTTTTTCATTGCAGCATAAAACATCTTTGTTGGTCTGTTTCCATATTTCAACCATTGTATTTTAGCCCTCTGTTGTAGGAACTAGTACTCAGCTTCTTCAAGTTTTTCCACATACCTTCTGGCTTCAGTTTCAATTTTCTAAAAGGCAAAATCCCCAGGTTTCCCATCCATTTCCTCCTGTGCTTTTATCCATCTCTCCTTTGCGGCTATCACTCTTTGGTCAATCCCTGAAAATTCCCTTCTATTCAACTTTTGTAAGGGTTTTAAATAATTTCAATCCGTCTTCCAAATCCCGCAATGTTTCCACGGGTTTAAACTCCTAAATTCTTTTCACAATTTCATTAAAATTAGGTGAGAGCTCCCACATATCGATGTATTTAAATCCCCTTTGTTCTTTTTTCTCATTCTCCTGCCAATTTAGAATCAGTGGGAAATGATCAGATACCAATTCAGTCTTTACTTCACAGTATACTTTGTTCACTTCATTTATCCACTTCTGGTTTACCACCCTTCTGTCTATCTTACTGAATATTCTTTTTTCTCCATCCCTCCTGTTATTCCAAGTGAATTACTGCCCCACGGTTTTGATTACTACCAGAGAACAATGATCCATTATCTCCTGAAAGTCCTCCACTTCCTTTTCTTCCACCTCATTACCATTTTTTTCTGTCATTCAGTTCTAATGGAGCATTGAAGTCTCCCATTATCAACCAAGGTTTATCATCCCTATCTCCCAAATTTTTTAAGAACTCCCATAATGACTTCCTCCTGTCTATGGTATTATATCCATAAAACACTTGTAAGTAAATCTTCAGGTTTCTAAGGTTTAGCTTCATGTTTATCCACTGTTCCCCCATATGAATCTCTTCTCCATCCCACCCATATTATTCCTCCTTTTACTATAACACCATTAGTTATGAGTTCCCAACCTAACCCTATCCTGTTCCATATGCTTTTTTGATTTTCTTCTTTAATCTTTGTTTCTAAAATCCCCAAACAACCAATATTATTTTTCAGGCAGAACTTCCCTATTTTTGTGTTTTTCCCCTTTATTCAAGCCACGAATATTCCAGCAAGCTATTCTATCTTTCAACATTAAAATCAGGTGGATCTGGGAGCAGATTATAGCTTGTAGCTGATGATGCTGATTTCACCACTTCTGTTACTGCCTCAACCATCTTCTATTTTTCTTTTGCCATCCTATCAGTGTTGATTTCTTCCCTTTGAGCCATCATTCCTCTCACCTGTGATTCCCCAGTCACCTTCTCTTTTCCTTTTATCTTTGCCTCATTTACTGGGATGAAGACTTGTGTAACAGTTTTCCTCTCCTTCTTCCTAAAGCTATCACCCTGATGTCCAAACATTTTACATTTGTTGCATTTGACTGACTTCCATTCATAATGCACCTCCTGGCTGACATTTAACTTTTTTCTCATTTAGATAAAGCACTTTCTCAGGCAGAGATTCACTGATTTTTACCTCCATTTTCACTCATGCAAACGATAACCTCTCCTTCTCCTTTGTTAATATATCCAAACAAATTGGTCTACCCAAAGGGCTCACGATCTTGCTTATAATCTTTGGTTCCCAATAAGCTAGAGGCAGGTTTGGTAATTGAACCCATACTGGGAACATATCTGGTTCATCCATCTCACCATTGTTATCCCAAGCTTTGACAATAACAGGTTTATTGTCAAAGAATATCACCCCTCTTTCAATCACTTCATCTCTGACACTCATGTTCTGAAATCTCACCATAAATATACCAGAATTCAAAAACCACACATTCAATACTTTTTTTGCCCATATCCTGTGGAAATATCATTCCATTACTCTGAATGGAGGATTGCCTCCAAGGATTTTACACATCGCCGTATCTTCCCACTGTTTTGACCTTTCTAATACATCTTCTTCTGTAATCACCCACAACACAACATCATCCCCTCTACTTCCATTGGTTTGAAATATTCCATCTCATCATTTTCACAAACAACTGAGCTCCATGATTTCTTCTTCTTCTCTTTTTTTGTTCTTCTACTTTTTCACCCCACGTTAACCTCCTACTAATCTTCTCCAGTTTACCCATATCAGATTCACCTCCTACTCCTTGTTCCCTCTCTGGTGTTTTTTTGGCTAACACCATTGGATTCTCCAATCTCCATTACTCCCTTCAGTCCCACTGTATTCTCATTCGTGCCCAATTTCTATCCTCTGCTGAATAAACTAGCATCATTGTTACTCTGAGATGCTTTCATCTTATGTTCTTTCCTTCGATTTCTGTTGCCCAATCTACCCATGGGGTGGCCGATCCAACGAAGGATTACCAGATCGAGCTGAAGAAATTTTTTGTGGGAAAACACATAGTCATCATTTTTTCGCACGCGGTACTGATCTATAATACAATTCATTTTAATTTGATTAGATTTTTTCAATTCATATCAATTCAACTCATAAAAAATTTAAATTGATACAATTTAACTTAATGTAGTCATATTATTACTAGATTTAATATATATATATATATATATTAGTTCAATTCATTTCAGCAAAAATAAATTCAAAAAAACTTAATTTAGCTCTCTCCACTTAATTTTATCTATACATTATAATTTACATAAAAAATAATTCAAGTAATAATGTGACGATATTAACGAAAAAATTGGAGAGTAAATTCTTTTTACAGATAGGAGATAACATAAAATTATGTAATTTTGTGCAAAATAGGACAATAAGTAGTGAGAGGGGGAAGCTTGTAAACAATTGATAAAGACGAGCTCTAAAATGATTTAGGGATATATACCAATATAACCCTACTTATTTGACTAAATAGCATTATAACTCTCAGATAATTTTTAGTGCAAAAATAACCCTAACTAGTTAATGTAAGTGCCAATATAACCCTCAAACCCCATTCCCGACATTGACTTTCATTTTCCGGCATTGACTGTATGTAAAATATCCAAAATACCGTTAGTGTTAAAATATGAATTTGAGTTGACAAATTTACCCTTATAGTTAGTCAGACCGTCATCGAACCGCTCTTGCACAACAGCCGTAACAGGTAGGGTTATATCAGCACATTGTGAAAACTGATAGGGTTATATCAACACATTCCTAAAACTTATAGGGTTATATCAGCACATTCGTAAAAATGTAAGGTTATATTAGTACATATTATAAAAGTTAAATGAGTGTTACTCGATTGGTTTTAATGGACGACCACATCATCATATACACTATTATCACATTATAACAATATCTTATGCACCATAAAATTTGACATCATAACATCATCATTCATATTAAACACCATTATCACATATTATAACCTCATTTCAAAACTCATAAACATTAAAAACCCTGGGCCGAAAAACACAACAAAATAAACAAAATATCATCAAAATCCATGTATTATGTAGTATGTGCTAATATAACTTACACTTTTTGCAAATGTACTGATATAACCCTATCAGTTTTCATAATGCGCTGACATAACCTTACTTGTTACGACGGTGGTCCAATGATAATATTTGGGATATTAATGACTCTAAGGGCAATAAAATCATTTATTTTTTAGTATTTTTTTTCATAAGGGAAAATGTATTTTTTACAAAATTCCGGCTCAAAATTTCCGAAGCGGGTTATATCAGCACTTACACTGATTATCTAGGGTTATATTGACATTTATGTCAAATAGGTAGGGTTATAAGAGCACTTTCCTCTTATTTTTTGGTAGGGGTGAAATTGGCATTTCCATCAAATTCGGCCTTCAACTATTGGAAGGGTAGGGGTTATATCTGCACTTTCAATTATCAAAGGTATATGAGGTAGGTTATAAAAATACTTTTTTCAATGATTTGTTTGTGTGATATAACGACACCTTAATCATTCTGAATTTATCCTCTGAAACATGATGAATCATTGCATCGTCAAACTTCAAGATCCTTCTTAGAATATGGCCAAGGAAAAGCATGGAATTCTGTAATTTTGATTTTTTTTCTTACGTAGTATCTAAATTTGACTTAATAACTTGTCATTGTCCCAAATTAGTTTGTCAACAAACAAGAAGTCCCAAATTAGTTGGTTTAAGCCTGTAAATGGAACCATATAGGTACAATAAACCATGCGGAGCCCCTCTTTATAATTTAATTATTTTATAACTGATGTAATTAATTGTGTGATTTGGTGTTTCTTCTTATTTAATGTAACATGTTCCTATAACTTAACAAAAACGTTTAGAATGTGAAGTAATATAAATAAAATTTTATTAATTTTTTTATATTATTGGTCCAACCCTTAATCGGTCTAACATAAAAAAAATATCTTTAACTTTAATTCAAGAGTTTGTCTCTTAAAAGACGGTCTTTCCATAAATTATGGGAAGACCAAGGTTTAAAATGAAAATTTAAAAAAAATCAAGATAAATTTTTTGGATTGCATTAACCGGATCATAAATTTATAATTATTACATGTTGCATAATAAATTTTTAATATTGCATCTAAAACATTTTAGATTTCTCTATATTTCTAATATGTTGCCTTAATTCAAAGTGCTTATGGGCCGACGTTTAACTTATAAGTATACCATTTGATTTATCGGATAGACCTGGCCCAAGAAGCCTACCCCAGGCATCAACTATCCTAACGGTAATATAAATCCGCCTTCAAACTCCACCTCCCCCGTTTTAATGGGCGTGTTTGGCAAAATTGATTTATTTTCGCTTATTTTGAAAGTAGAGAAATACCAGTTCTGCTTCTAAAAAAATACTTTTTAGTAGTTTACCAAATGCTAAACAAATGTTTAGATTATAAGCAAAACACTCAAATTCTGTTTGGTAGAGCTTATAAGTTGTTTTACTGATAAGTAAAACACTTTTGAGTATTTGGTAAAGTGTAAAAAATGGCTTATTTTGAAAGTAGAAACTATTTTTTGGGAAAAGCAGAATCTGATATCCCCATACTTTTAAAATAAATCAACTTTGATTATAAGCACATATCTGTCAAACATACTCTTATAAAACTTGTCAAACACATCCAATATCTACAGTGATGGTGGTGACAGTAATGGTGTTAATTTGCTACAAGCACTTTTGTAAGATAGGATCAAAGAAGAAAATATTGCATTCAAAATTACAATAAATTATGAGAAGTTAAATGTCATATTTGATTGAAAATCGCTTCAAATTATGTACTTCATTTTATATATCATAATCTACCTCAATGATCAACTTCTTCCAAACAATTTTAATTATTAAATTTAATTAGTGTACAGATAACCATATTTCACGTAAAAATATAATTAAATTTGTCACATCTAAAATGTGTAACTGTAATTATGCGCGATTAGAATCATCGTATATTGATTCAAAAGAAATCAATAGGTCAAAATCAGTGATAATACTTTGTTCAACTACGAATCACTACAATGCTCAGAAGCTACTCAATTATTGTCCATTTAACAAGCCAACTATAGGCCTATATATACACATAACACAGTCACTTGAAACAATATTAGATTTGTTGAGAACTTTTCATTTTTAATCATGAGAATCAAATATATTCTTCCTCATCTTATAATGGGCCTGGTTGTTATTCTATTGGGCCTCACGAAGCCCGACCCAGACCCACTTCAAGATTACTGCGTTGCATCCACAGAAAGCCCACCAAAATTCCGCGGAAATGAAATACCCTGCATCCATCCGGATCTAGCTAAGGCGACCCATTTCGCCACATCCGGACTATCCAAACCCGGAGACACGGACAACCAATTCGGGTTCAATCTATCCATGACCAATGCAATGAATTTACCCGGGTTGAACACACTCGGACTATCCATGGCCCGGTTGGACATCGGACCCGATTCGGTTGTGCCTCTGCATTCCCACCCGAGGGCCTCTGAAGTGACCATCTTGCTAAAGGGCTCGTTGTTTGTGGGCTTCGTTGACGGGTCGAACCGGCTGTTTAACCGGAAACTGAATCCGGGCGATGCGTTTGTGTTTCCGGTCGGGTTGATCCATTATTTGTACAATATGGATATTGATGAACCGGCGGTTGCGGTTTCCGGGTTCAGCAGCCAGAATCCGGGGCTCCAGATTTCGTCGGTTGCGGCGTTTGTGTCGGTACCGGGTATCCCAGACGAAGTCGTGGAGAAATCGTTTAAGATACACGGTCCCGATGTGGCCAAAATTAGAAGGAACCTTGGGTCATAATTTGTATTAATTTGTTTGTGTGATTTATTTATTTTTTGAAAAAAAAACTTGTATAGAGATTGTTATTTAGTCTTGAAGATAAAATGTGTGGAAAATCATCCCTCCTATACATAAAGTGTGTATAGAGATTGTTATTTTTTGAGATAAATAAATAAAGTGTGTACGGAGTATAGAGATTGTTATTCTTAGAAGAAGTTAAGTTTGTGTTTTAGCGGATCTTGATTGCTGGAAATATAAATGTAATATTTACTTTAATTTAGTGAAAATGATAGAAATACTTTCACTCATTTCTATAGTAAGTTGATGTGGTAGAATATAATTGTAAAAAATAGAGATATTTTAAAAATTATTAAAGTTAAAGATGATATTGTGAAAACTTAACAACGTATTCTTTTTATATTTTAGACAATTTTATAATTATGTCATTTCTATTATGACGGATGAAAAGAAAATTATATCAATTTTACTAGGTCAAGGGAACACTTAAAATTATAATATTAAGCTAGTGTTTTAGTACTCGTCTTATCAAAACCGTGATATTGATCTAATATTTTTATATGAATATAGAATCATGTCATGTGTAGACTATTCGTCAATCTAATAAATATAAAAGGTTTAAAATTTAAGAATAAAGGGTTAAATAACTCTGAATTTAGGTCGAAAGTGGTAATATAATCTTATAAAACGAGAAAGTGCTAAAAGAGTCGTTGACTCCAATGGTCAAAGCCGGAATTGGCCAGATTTTAATGAAATGACAATTTTGCCCCTGCTGAAAATTTAATTTTTTAAAAAAAGATTTGATATCAAATATTTTCTCTTCTTCGCCCTTGTTTACCGCCGCTACCACGTTCTCCGATCAACCTCCGCCTCTGCACACGCTGTCCTCTTCAATCAACTCCCACCAACACTCTTGAATTTATCCCCTTGTGCCCACCACCACCTAGTTACAATCCCGAATCAATGGAAAACCTCAGACGACGAAGATGATGGCGCGTCACCCAAGTATAGAGTTTGGCTCTGGTTGCTAGGACGCCGACGTCAATGGAATCTTCGGCAACAACCTGGGTTTATATCCTCTTCCTCGCCTACACCCCCAGCAGCCGTGGCTAATTCCACCCCAATTCCATTGAAACTCGAGCTTCTGCACGATGAGAAACATCCCTCAATCTATTAGCCAGAACCCTCACAATTCCGACTCATATGATTACAAGGAGGACGAGGATGATGATGATGAGAGGCAGCATAAGAATGTGAAGCTCGTGGTGTGTTTGCCCCAATCGTCTTCGCCGCTGGATTCCATTTTGAGGAATTCTCAGGCATCAGCGGCAGCGCCGTCCTCCACCGTATTAATGGAATATAAAATCCAAAGAAGAAGCCACTGTTACAGTTGTAAATACAATCCTGCTGGGCTGTTTGTTTTGCTCGACGAGAGGGAGGAGTTTTACCAACGACGAGAGATGGAGTGGTGGCGAGGTGGTGGCCGGTGGCGGCGGAGTGGTGGCCAGTGGTGGTGGGGTGGTGGTCGGGATTAGGGTGTGTTTTGAAAAATAAGAGAGAATTCAAAGGGTATTTTTGTCATTTCATATTTAGTCAACACGTTAATTGACGAGTCAAAGTCAGAATAGTGCCAAAAGGTTATAATTGCACAATTTAACCTAAAGTTAGGATTATTTTGACACTTTTTGATTTTACAGAGTTATATTGACACTTTCAACTTAAATGTAAGGTTAGAAAATCATTTAATCCAAATTTTAAACATCTCCGTACTTAAAATTTTAATTTCAGAAAAAAGAGAGAGAATATAAGTAGGAGCCACTTTTTATCCAAATATTGCATTGATCCAATTGATACGATGACTGGCGAGAGCATCAGAAAGTCATTGAATTTATTTATTATTTAATTAAAGTTGTGGAATGATGGAACAATAATCATAAAAAGCGAATATCCAGATGAGATGATATGCAACTCTGCGCTGTCACGGAATGAAGAAACCATGCTAATTGAGTAGTGGAACACTACACAATGATATTCTATGGATCTTGATATATCATGTTCTGTATTTTATCAGTTACGTCCTGAATACGTATTGATACTTGTATTACCTATTTATTTCATTTTATTTTTGTTTATTTT
>JAULKM010000013.1:2521337-2532927 GCA_032355605.1 Rubia tinctorum
TCGACACCCTTGAATAAGTAATCCAAGAACTTGCCGACTTCTTCTTAAGTTCTTCATTATGAAGGCGATCAATCAAATCATTCAATGCAGCATCTCTAAGCTTCATTCTTAACCTTGTCATATGACCAATTTTGTTGCTTAGAGGACCACGAACAAAACCCTTGAATGTTTGATCAAGACGTGGAATATCTTCATTTATGGTGGTAGTTGTACTCTGATCTCCATCATAATCCCTATGGAACTCGTGGTCCCAATGCCCCAGCTGCTCCCGCTCTTGATCCCCTCCGCCTTCTTCAGGTACTATGTGATCGACGGTGATCCCGTGTTGTCCTTGAGGCAGGACGTGATGGTTAGAGGGTTTGGTGAGGTTGCAACTGTGGCGATGTGTGTGTTATTGTACTCACCAACGGCGGCAATGATATATCAAAGTTCTGAATTTTGTACTCATTTATTATTGTTATACTGTACTCTTACAAATTCTGCTCTGGTTCTTATATTGTGTTGGGTTTTTGAGTTGTGGTGGTGTTGCGATGTGGTGGTGTTGAGCGGCGGTGGTGCTAGACTAGGTGTCGAGCAGTGGTGGAGCTAGACGTTGGAGGTTGAGTTGGGCGGTGGCACTGGGTTGTGGTGGCGTCGAGCATTGTTGGGGTGGTGGTGGTGGTGGAGCCTGGGTGTTGGAAGGGTGGTGGTGTTGGGGCTGGTGGTAGTGGTGGTAATTAGAGGGCAATTAGCAGTTGTAAGTTGGTAGTTGTGGTGGTAATTAGTGGCAGTAAGCTGGTGGTACTTGGGTAACAATTTTGGGTATGTGAATTTAATTTTCTTGGATCTTCAAAGAATGCCCTTACGGGTCATTCTTCTGGGTTTCTTCTTCCTGGACTTCCCAACAAATTTGGCAGACTCAATGCTCCCTCTTGGAGATTCACAATCAAACCTATCGTAGCTTCCACCAGGGTTAGAGATTTACTTGTTTTTGGGTCGCATCTTTCTATAGTTCTACCTCGGATCTGGATTGGAATCTTCGCTCCCATCTAGGACATCTTTGATTTCGAATTAACCACTGGCAGGATTCAAAAATTGATCCGCCACTGCCATCCAAACCCAACACCACCGTTGGGGGTCGATATGTAGTATCTGGGTTCACTAGATTCTTCTGGTTTTCTCGATTATTGAAGTAAACACACCCTTATAGTCTCGAGAATTAGATTCATTGTCTACCTCCACCGATTACTGAATGGAGCATTGACTGTTAAGCTTCTTCGTGAAGTATCTGACACCTAGGTTTTTGGGAGACTCGATTGGAGCACCTTCTGATTGTGGAGGAAATGATTTGGGGTTATAACTCGTGAATAATATTTGGGCATTCTCGAGTTACTGGATTATTGTGCCCAACATATTCTTCAACCTAAGCCCCATGTCACCTCTAAACCCTGAATATTGCAATACTTGCCTTCTGTGATAATTGCCTCTATTTTTTCGAACTTTGTTAGTTATTCTGCGAGTATTAATATAACACAAGTTGAACTTTTCCCTCACAATGCACTTGTCGTGTTATAACTGTACTCAGATATATGCTTTGTGTGCTAATTACATCCGTGTGCACTTGCTGTGCAATTTATGTGTTAAACTGCACTTGTCGTGCAATTAGTTTTAAACGCACTTATCGTGCTCTATTGTGTTACATATATCTGTTGTCGGTGCCCCAGATTGGGATAGCAACCTGTCCGGGAAGCTGTTTAAGCTACTGCAGGGTACTAAAAATTTGTATACAGAAGCAAACAGCGGATATATTGGTTCAGAGTTACTAGTTAATATATTGGTTCAGAGGAAACTGGTTCAGATACTTTTCTGGAATTCCAGTGTGAGCATAATACTAGCAGAGATATGACAAGTCTATAAGGGGTATGGAAAGTCAGACACGCAGCTTCTACTTCAGAATCCTGAACATTGGGGGATACTGACTCCTTCTCACACACCAGAGCCGCCCAAACAACTCCTCAATCAGTTCACATTCCCGATCCTCCGGCCAAACCACCAATTGGAACCCCCACCACGACAAGCAAATTCTTTATCTCGAAATAGAAGTTTTTGGTTAAAAAGCGAATTGATCAGGTCTACCTCGTTATTGAAGATTAAGACTGCTACGAGATAGAAGAATATAAAGAATTCTGCCTCTTGGGATGTTTTGGTGGTTATTTTCCGGGAAGATACAACGTCAACCAACTTGTCAAAACCTGGCCATTTTGCTGCAATGTCCTTTATAGACCAAATGATTTCCTGTTATTTACCTTTGATAATACAGAGGAGAGGGATGCAACTCTGAATGGTGAAGATCAATATGTCCATGGGAAGAATCAATTTCTCAAACTATCCCCTGAAGATGTATCCCTCGCTATTGCAGACTTCTGTATCAAACCAGTCTGGATCATTTTCCCTGACCTACCCAGACCGCTATGGCACCCCAGTGCGCTATCCAGTATCACCTCAATGTTGGGAGACCCTATTTTCATGGACCTCGCCACTCTTCAGAGACGACAGAGCACCAAGCGAGAGCACTCGTCTGTATTGACACATCGGTGCCAGCCAAGAATAATATACTAATTTTGTGGAATAAATGAGCTACTCTTGACCAAATTGTACGCTATGAAAACTGGAGGGGCTCCTGTACACACTGTGACCAAAATGGCCATCTTTCAGATGTGTGCCTAGCAAGAGAGACAACAACTGAAAATGCCCCTCGGGAGCCAAAAGAGATGGAGGGAGAGACAAACCCTGTCCCAGGAGAGGTGAACCATTCCCTAAAAATGGTAGCGAACACCGAAGACATAGTAGGAGAAAGTGAAGTACAAATCTCAAAGCTTAAGAGATCCCAGATCGCAGGGGAAGACGTCTTCTACTCGGCTGGTAGTGAAGAAAATGGAATGGAGGGTCAATCCCAACATGCTCACCTAGACAGCCTCAAGGATGAATTAACTGATTTCTTCGCACCAAAGGCAGCAAAAATGGTCTATGAGTTTGCGCCCAACCAAGGGGTAGAATATGATAATGAACGGGATGAAGAATCAAGAAAGCTGAATCCCGCTTCAGCCTTTGGCACACTGGAATCCCTGACACCAGTGCTAGGCAATGACACTACTCCAGATCACCTGCATGATTACATACCAATGGATTTTGAGGAGATGCATAAATTCATGGACATGATTGGTGAAGAGTTGGACGTGGAGCCACTGAAGAAGAAAAAGAGGAACCCATTAAAAACCAAAACTAACATCGACACAGACAGTGAACATCAGATGCATATACGGAGGAAGACGTATGGGTTGAGGTTTCCAGGAAAAAGAAGGGGGGGTGAAAGGGGAAAATCTAACATGAGTCATACGAATGGAGAGCGGGATAGGACACTATCTCCCTGAAAAATCAAAGGTGGGAAGAACATACATGGTGAAATTGTATAGAGTTAGTGTCGAGTTTCTGAAAAACTTCTCTTGCTTCCCGGGAAAACAAAAGGAGTTGGCGGCGATGGTAGGCGAGTACCCACCTTTGGTGGAAAATGAGGATAGGAAGCTGGAATATACGGGGACTGAACCACCCCACAAAAATGCTCGCTTTGAGATTGTTCATCACTAAAAATAGAATAAGTGTTTGTGAAGTTATTGAAGTCAAAATGAAGGAGGAAAAGTTTGGGAAATTTTTGAAAAGAAGCTACGGAGGTTGGAATTTTGTTCACAATTTTGAGATCATCAACAATGAGAGGCTATCAGTTATTTGGAACTCGAGAGCAGCAGATATTCAGGTGTTGGGCACTTTTGACTAGTGCATACACCTTCAGGTGACCTGCAAGTCTACCGGAAGCAAATTCTTATGCACTTTCGTATACGACCTCTACATTGTTGTTAGGCGCCAAAGTTTATGGGAAACTTTGAGAAATCATGGAATCAAAATGACAGAACCGTGGATTGTTCTTGGCCATTTTAATTCCTCCATATCACTGAACGACAAGATTGGTGGTGTAGAATTATCCAGATATTTTTTGCAAGATTTTGGGGATGCATGTACCGCCTGTTGCCTCTCGGATTGCTCCGTTTTTGGCTCCTGGTATACATGGAGAGGTCCGGACGGAATTCTCGCTAAACTGGACAAAGTTCTTGTGAATGATTTATGGGCAATGGGATCCTGTACCGCATACTTCTTACCTTTCCAATCCCGCATGGACAATGGGGAATTCTACGTAAATCTGACCACAAATGACACATGTGGAAGCAGGCCTTTCAGATTCCAGAACATGTGGAATAAGCATCCGGATTGCAAAACTACAACATAAGCAAATTGGGGCACACCCAAGTCGAAACACGACAGTACACACTTGTAACAAAGCTCATAAGTCTGAAGAGATCTCTTAGGGAATTAAACAAAAAAAGAGTTCAGCCACATTTCAAAGAGGGCAATGGAGGCAAACAGATTACTAGATGATACCATAAATAGCCTAGATATTCTACAGGCCAGTTGTTGAATATTGGGAGGTTATTCAGGCAGCAAGAGGGCGTGGTTTCTTGAAGATGCGGAGAGGAGGTTCACGTCTCAGAGAAATAAACAAAAAACCTCATGCTGTCCGACAGGGGACCAGTGCATTATCATTACCTCATTAAGAGCTCCGAAAGTTATGCTCATATTTAGCAGTTTATGATTCCCAAGGTAGCTTGATCACATGCCAGCAGAGGATTGGGGAGATATTCGTAGACTTATACCGGAAACTATTTGGCATGGATAGAGCTCATATACCCACACGAGAGAATGTCCTAAATAGGGGGGCCGAAGATAAATATCATGGATTATGTTTGCCTTGGGATGGGGGTGTCAACTACAAAAATAAAACAACGGTCTTATCCATGGAAAATAACAAGGCACCGGGCCCTAGTGGTTTCATACCCGCTTTCTACAAGGCGCATTGGGATGTTGTTGGTGATGATGTGTGCGCGACAGTTCTGGATTTCTTCACATGTGGAAAAATCCTTAAAGAATTGAACCACTCCTCTATCTCACTTATCCCAAAGAATTAAAAATGACCTTAGTGTCAGCGACTTCCGACCCATCTCATGTTGCAATGTGACCTACAAGATTATCGCCAAAATATTTGCAACGAGAATGGCATCCATTCTCTCATCTATAATTGACGAGGCAGAAACAACTTTTGTGGAGGATAGTTCAATCACGGACAACATCATGTTAGCTGAAGAACTCGTCCGGGGTTATGCTAGGAAGGAAAACACTGCTCGTTATATGATTATGGTTGATATTAGGAAGGATTTCGACACGGTATCCTGGGATTTCTTGAGAAAGGTACGCACAAGCGGTTTGGGTTTTCTCGATCAGTTCATTGGCTGGATCATGGAGTGCATATCTACATCATACTTATCCGTGAAAATTAATGGCGCGCTTCATGGTTTCTTCGCATGACTTAGAGGTATTGGACAGGGTGACCCTATATCACCAATGTTATTTATCATATGCCTGGAATATTTCTCACGTCTGATCAGAAGCAAGACAGTTACTCCATGTTTTGGTTTCCACCCTAGATGTGAAGCTCTTAGGATCTCCCACTTGGCTTTTGCGGATGACCTCATGCTTTTCTCCAGAGGCGACTGAGTATCAGTTAGCATCGTTATGCATGCTCTAAATGAACTGGAAAACACCTCGGGTCTGACCTTAAATGCAACAAAATCATCCATACATACGGTGAGAGTTCGACATGACTTAGGATTTACAGGTATAGCACAGGGGCAGCTACCGGTTTGGTACCTCAGTGTTCCGCTAGACTCCAAAAAACTGAAGGTATCTCAATTCACACCACTCATCGATGCATTCAATCATTCCCTCTCATCTTGGAAGGGCCATACACTATATTATGCAGGGAGTTATCAGTTTTTGGATCCAGCAGGTTCCATTACCACAAAATGTCATCGATCACCTAGTATCTATTTGTAGGAGATTTCTTTGGGACGAGAACTCATGTCCAATGTCATAGAAGAAAGTTTGTAGAACTATAGAAGAAGGAGGACTGGGTCTCAGAGATATCAGTTTATGGAATAACACACTCCTAGAAAATCATATTTGGAACTTTCACAGCAGTAAGGAAACTCTATGGGTGAAGTGGGTACACTCATTCTACATAAAAGGGGGCTGATTTTTAGACCTGGACTCCACCCAAGCATAATTCTTCTGCACTTATCAGACATATGATGCGCACAAGGACCATGTTGCTTTCATTGCTCAGAGGAAGAAGTCCAACAATCACTAGCCTATCAAGTAAGGTCTTGACTCAACAAAAGTGTATGAAACACTAGTGGGAAAAATTCCAGTACAACGTATCTTCCAATTGCTATGAAGGGTTCTTACTCTCCAAAGTATTCCTTCATTTCATGGAGTGTGGTTAGAGGGAGACTCACAACAAAAGACATACTGAGAAACCATAATGAAGTCAGATGTTGCCTCTTCTGCAGAATCACATGGGAGAGTCCCCCACATTTATTTTTCACCTGTGAAATTTCACGACACATTTGGGACTCGGTCAGAGATTGGATGGGGTTGAGGAGGACCTGCTACACAATTAGAGGTGCAACCCGATGGATCATCAGGAAGTCTCGCGGAGAAAAGAAAAAGGCCATAATCGGTGTTCTAACAATGTTAACAACCGTGTATTATATTTTGAAAGCTAGGAACAACTTGGTAATAGAGGGGCTAGTCGCATCAAGAGACAGGTTGAGGAACCACATTTTCACGCAAATCTACACGTTGCTATACAGATTGTTTCCGGGAGAAATTCAGCCTAATACTTGATTTTAGAGGACGCAGCAAAGTATGCGAAACTAATAGAAGGCAGGCCATGTGGGTGGATCTTTAGTCTCATATCGGTGGAACTAAAGTAGCTCTAATTCCGACCTGTGTGCCCTACCAGTAGTGCGCAAAACAACCAAATTCGTTTGCGGTTGCCTACTTACCAAAAGTAGGGAGGGTAGTACAGACTGCCACGCAGAGGTGTAAGGTAAAATTGCCTCACCTTAGTTTCATGTAGGTGATACTAATGAATCCTCAATTCTGACATGTACACCCTATCAGTGGTGCACAAAATCACCAATTTCGGCAATGGTTGCCTACTTACCGAAAGTGGGAAAGGTAGTACAAACTGCTACGCAAGTGTGCACGGTAAGATGCCCCACTTTGGTACTATATCGGTGGTACCATCGTAACACAAATGCTGATATGTGTATCCACCGGTAATACACAGTGCTATTAAACTCGGTGATGGTTACCCGCTTACCAAAAGCAGGGAGGGCAGTTACAAAACTACTACGTAGGGGCACGGGGAAAAGTTGTCTCACTTTGGTATTATATCGGTGATACCATCGTAACCCACCGGTAATACATATTATTGTCAAAACCGTTGAAAGTTGACCAGTTAAGGCCTCAGGACTGGCTATGGAGGATTATTTTACAACTCTTTGGGATGATTTGGAGAATTTCTAGGCTGGTTTAAGGGGGCCAAATTCCGCAACAACTTGGGTAGGTTTCAAGCCTCCAACGTGGGAGGAAAATACTCTTTTGCTGGTTCGGAATTATTTTCCTAATCAAATTTTGGGGTACTCTTTCTCTTTTCTGGACGCGAATCCACTTTGGAATTAACGGGGAAGTCGCCACTTGTTCGATAGTTACATACTTTGGGGGGATTGAAGGCAAGATTACACACCACTTAAGGGCTCACAAATCGACTTTGAGTGGAATTTTGATCTCAATCACGGGCGCTCTCATGGCATACTCCCTTGGCGCACTCGACAGATGTACTTACCTACGGGGGCTGGCTTATATTGTTGGAATACACCATGTCATGGATTAATGCATCATTTTTGTGTAGAAGAACACTATCTTATTAACGTAACATCATTATCAGGCGGAGCATCATTTTGAGGTTAAAAGGCATGCGTCATGAGATATATACCCCATCGAGGTCCTCCTCTAGCATCGTCTTCTTTGAAGCATTGCTTTGTCTCATTACTCGGGGCAGAGAGGATTTCAGATCCTCACTCAGCCGTTGTGCTCACGGGAACTACGAGGATACTGATACCGATGTGTTTCCCTATTGCTAGTTAGGGTTGCTACCTAGTCCAATGATTTAAGTACTAGAGTATCCATTTGGTAATTTATAGTTTAAGATTATCGAGACCTTTAGGGTTTTGCATATTGAACGGGGTTACGGGCCCCTTGCACTTGTATCTTGGACGTTTTTGGTTCTATGCTTACTTACCTTTTACCATAGAGGGCAAAATTGTCCCAACAATTTTAGGTTTTAGGCCAAAGGACATTTTAGTCATTTTTGGGCGATCAACACCGGAAATGGTGTCGGGTTATATTGGCACTTTCATCAACTAGTTAGGTTTTTTTTCCACTGAAAATTATCCGAGAGTTATATTAACACTTATTCAATTAGGTAGGGTAATATCGGTATATATCCCAAAAAAATAAAATGATTTCACTCATCCATAGAATTTCCTATTCACAACACTATATTAGATATAGATAAGTTATGGTAATTCAGCGTGTATAATTTTAATTGCTTGCTTATTCAGTGAACCGTAATATAGATGTCAGTTGATGTTAAAATTTGAACCTTGAACCTTGCAACAAAAATGATCAAGTATTAATCGATGGATACACCTGAAAATTGAGGATTTAGGGATTGAGAGAAGATAAAAGGTGTTTTATTAAGTAAAGAGTGTTCTTCCAAGTGAGCTAATGAATATTAGCTAAAAAAAAGCCTTAAAGGCTACTACATTAAAAGATCAAAATACCCTAAACTAAAAGGCTAATATATAATGCCAACACCCCTCCTCAAACTCACGTTGCTACGACAATAAGTATCGAGAGTTTGTCAAACAAGAAAAGAAACAACGCAATGAAGCGAGCCTTCGCGAATAAATATGCGATTTAGAGAGAAGAGGGAACAAAAGGCAGTGAAATTGTGTCAAACTGTAAATGGTGGCGGGTGAAATGACAATAAATCTCAACATGCTTGGTGCACTCATGGAAGACCGAATTACATGCAATGTGAATAACACTCTGATTATCACAATGTAATGGTGTAGGACTACAAAGCGTGATTCCCATATCAGCAAAGCAACCAAACAACCCCACATCGACGAGCAAACAAAGTGGACACCAAAATCAAAGTCCGATCAATGCTATTGGGGTTGAGAAAATCTCTTTCAAACAATCACCAAATCAATGAAGAAGAGGCTCCGATACCATAAATATTTAGGAATTGGTAGAAGATGGGAATTCTATTAAGTGAAGAGTGTTTTCCCCAGTGTTATTACAAGGTTGCTACTATATCAAGATGTTAAAGTCAGATGTACTGACTTTACATTCTCAATATGTTGAAAGTCAGATGTACTGACTTCACATTCTCATTTGTATAACTATTGATACTAGATGAAATACGGACTTTGGCTTCATATATCTGGGTTCATATTGTTCATTTATGAAGCTAAACCGCCTAAGGGTCTGTTTGGTAGAGTTGTGCTTATAAGCAAAGCTGACTTATTTTGAAAGCAGGGGGAGACCAAATTCTGCTTTTCCCCCCCAAAAATAGCTTCTGCTTTCAAAATAAGCTGTTTTTAGCAGTTTACCAAACACCAAAAAGTGTTTTGCTTATAAGCACAACAACTAAAAAGCTCTGCCAAACAGAGCCATAGTCCTCCATTGTTATGTACATGGCAATACATGTTTAGTTATTTGGATTTTGGTGAATTACCAAGATGAAATGAGTGGAGAAAATTAAATTTATAAAGTAAAAAAAAAGTTAAACGGGTAGATAAAATTGAAAATCTTGTCAAGGGTAAAAAAACGTGTCAGTATAAAAAATTAATCCCAAGAGAAATACTCCCTATGTTCATTAGTTTATGACACATCACATATAATACATCTGTTTCTTTGGATGTGACATCATAGATTTAACTGCTTGGATTTAGGTGAATGAAATGTGTTGATGAAATTGAATTTAGAAAAGAAAAAGTAAAATGAGTGGATGAAATTGAAGGAATCTTGCCATAAAAGGAAAGTGTGTCAAATTCACAAAACAACTAAAAAGGAAAGTGTGACACATCCAATGAAATAGATGAAGTACTTTTAACACTAAAAATTTGAAGATGTTACATCTGTGGTGGAGATTAAGTTGAATGTACTTAAAATAAATTAAGTGGTTGAAATTATCTTAAAATATACTACTTCTGTTTCATTGGATGTGACACCTTTCTTTTTCGCTTGTTTTTGTGAATTTGACACACTTTCCTTTTATGACAAGATTCTTTCAATTTTATCAATTCATTATACTTTTTCATTTTTAAATTTAATATCATCCACGCATTTCATTTAGTTAAATTCAACTAAACGGAGGGTACTCAATTGGAAAGTATGAACATCTCAAAATAAAGGTAGGGAGCACATGTCTTATGTCTTGTGACGATAGAAGATAAATCAATAATGGTGGATAATTAATGGTAGGGGAAAGAATATTGATAGCTTGTAGATAGGCAAAAATGCCAACTGTAAAAATAAGGATTTGCCAGCTGGAATAGTCTTATGGCAGTGTGATGTGATGTGATGTTGACGGCAGGCATTAGCCTGGCAAAAGCCATTGGTGCCACGTGCGTACATGTGCCCAAGTCATCCCCTCCCGCCTGCCCAATATTCCTATACAAAAATGTTACACCCACCGGTGTACCCGGTGGTTGGGAGATGGGTGAGTTTGCAGTCATCCCAGGTTTGATCCTCGGCAGCGGCAGTGTGGGGAGTTCTTGTCTGGCAAGGCTCCATTGTGCGCACCGAGGCAATACCAAAGCCTATTGGTCCTGGTGTTGGGCTACCGTGATTTACCCCTCATATGTTGACCTGAGTGTGGGCTGGTATAGGCCGCTGAGGGCGAGCGGATCAATTGCCTATACAAAAATGTTTTTCCTCTACTCGCGGGTCCCAGTAAAAATGATGAATTATTTTTATGGAGTTTTTACATTTTTAATAATAACATTAAGATGAAAGTGACAGTATAATCCTACACAATAAAAAGTGTAAAATAATCATAACATTATGAAACATTGTGCCGTTATAATCCGTTGTCCCAATTCTGACATTGACTGGAGAAATTGAATGTTGACCAAAGCTGAAAGGACAAAAATACCCCTGACCCTTAAACTCATTTCCCCCAATTTTATCCTTCCAATTTTCCCTAATATTGTGTTATTACTTTCTAATTTATAATATTAAAACCCTAACCACCACCCCACTGCTACCCAACCACCAGAATCACTCCAATCACAACCCCACATCCACCAAGCCACCACCACACTTCCGCCTAGTCATCACCACGTTGCCGCCCAGTCACCACCTAACCTCCGTCCGCCACCAGCCACCGTCGGTCACCAACACACCCTCGCCCAGCCACCAGCCACGAAAACCACCCCAACTACCACTCCACCGCCACCCACCAACACCTCACCTCCGCCCAGACCCAGACTCACCCTCACCCCCACCCCCACCCCACCCCACC
>JAULKM010000013.1:2540388-2550846 GCA_032355605.1 Rubia tinctorum
AACGTCATCAGCTCCTCCGCCGAGGTCTCGACGGAGCGCGACGGCGGGTCGATCCGGTGGCCGGTGAAGGGCACGCTGGTCTCCACCGTGATCGGCGCCGTGGAGAGGTGGCGGAAGGAAGCGGCAGCGGCGCCGAGTTGGCGGAGCAGCTTCCCGGCGGCGGCGGCGGTCCGATGCGTCAAAAGGGCCATTCCGATTATGCTGGGGGTTCCTTAATTTCCCCGAAAACAGAAGCCTAGGAAGATCTGGTGGATAATTATGCTGAAGAAATTTCGGTAGGAATGACTTTTATAGGATGGGAAAGGGCAGCAGTGTTTGGTCAGGAGTAGGAGAGGTGGGAATTCGAGACCAATGCTTAAAAGGATTTATTACTATTAGACTATTAGTATTAGTAAGTGCTGTCCTAAACTAACTAGTGAAGGGCCAAATTTAAGAATAGGATCAAATTTCTCCGAACACTAACAAAAGTTGGTCAAGATGTTTTTTTTTCTCCCTTTTTCTACCTGTACTTGTACATCTCGAAGTTTACCTTGCAAGTTGCAATTCAATTTTTAAATAATCAAGTCCACATCTTAGGCCATGTATAAGTTTAATTTAATATTATTTAATTTATTTCAAATATATTATTTACATATTTATTATATTTGTGTTCAGTCTGATATTATTCTTTAAATTTTAATATTTTACTTTATAATAACAAGTTAATACTACAGCGGGATATAATCATTTCAAACTATGTTATTTTATACAATTCTTTTATATCGGTGAAGATTATTTTTTAATGATCTAATAATATAAAACTGTAGTTTAAATACGTAGACTCATTAACTTCATACTCCATGTTCAAACTCTGGAAATATTATATTAAAATAGTAGGATAATACAAAATATATTGCATGTGAATTACGTTTTTTTTACCAACATAAAAAATGAAAAACTAATTTTAACTACTATCAAACTATTAATTTAAAATAATGATTTTATAAAAAATATATATATAAATACTACTTCCTCAGTCCCAAGATGCGTGCATTGAGAGAAAAATGCACTTAGAATTTCCCCCGAATAAAAAGACTTTATTGTCCCTGTCTTTTCTTCCTCTCTCCAATCTTCAAAGTTAAGGAGTCTTTTCTTCCTCTAAAAACTCTCTTCAAACAAAAATTTCCTTTTGAAAATCCTACCTTAAGGAAGGTCGTTGCCACTATCATAACCCTCGACCCATAATCAAGTAACTAGCTATATAGGGTCTTTATCCCTCATTTCTCAACCCCAACTCAACTACCGACATCAACTGATATCCCATCCCATCAACCGCCCATTTTACCTCAATTCAACCACCTACATCAGCCGATATAACGACATCAACTGATAAGGTTCCATGTCACTCAAACGAATCATGCATCTCGTTTGAAAGGAAGAATCATCCCATCCCTTACGTTGACTTTTCTTTTCAAGTTATATTTGGGTTGATTCGGGTATATTTTTCGATTAGATGACTATCAAATCAGGTTGATTGCCGTGAGTCGAGTTGGTTCAAAGTGAGTCAAGCATGAGAACCCAATATGCACTAAAAAAATAGTCAGTGGTGACGCATATTTTGTGATATGTAAGGAAATATCACAATTTTTGCTTAACCTTCAAGTGTCACAAAATTATTTCTGACATGGGCACATATCACTAAATTATTAGTTACTACATGAATCCATGTCACAAAAATTAATGATACTTATAAACTGAACCGATCTTAGAGCGTAAAAAAAATAACGATATTTCAATGACAATATTTTAGTGACATGTTGAATAGATGCAATTCACAAAACGTCACTAAAAAATTTAGTGACACATTTGAGTAACACAAATGCTCAAAAAAAATCATCACAACTCAAAGTTGTTTTTTAAGTGATAGCTACACTAATTTGATATGAGGTTAGTTCTCAAATAGTCACAAATGGCTGGATTGTATAATTTCATAAGTTTTAGCCCCTTTAAGTAATGAGTTCACCTAACCTTGTATTGCAATAGGACCAATTCATTGCAAAGTGACTTTTGCAAATCCAATCATCTATATAAAGGGTTAAGTTCCTTAAAACCCCGTCATTCAACGATTTTACTTTTTAAAAATAAAAATAAAGATATAAAAAACATGTTAATCGAAACCATGAATATTCCCCCTCCCCCCTAAATAACCTCAAATTTTATGTTAAATAATCATAAAAATGTATTAACATTTGAAGACTTTAACAGTTACAATTCAATGAAATATAGTATAGATTAAAGAGTTACAGTCAACATCAAGGAAATATAATAAAACTAGTTTATTATTCATTAAGTGCTTATACTCTCACTTTCTTCTTTTGAATTTGACTACATTGCACTTTAATTTTTCAATTTACAACTCACTTTAATTTATTTTAATTTAAATACATTTGAAATATTGTTAATTTATGTTCAACTTAGTTCCCTTTAACTCTTTTATCTTAATCTAATAGTAAGATAAACTAGAAAATATGTTCAAACCAACTTAAATATTTTGTACTCCATAGTTTATGAAAATATTATTATATTTTAAAACTTTGTGAAAACTCATAGAGATATGTGAAAAGAAAAACATTGCAATTATGAATGTGGTGAATACAAGCACGCAAATTTGAATGAGGGGAAATAAAATAGAAAACAAAAACAATTGTAGTTTGGAAGAAGAAGCTATCCCCAGGTTTATCTCTTTGGACTGAAGGCTGGATAATTTTCTCCCGCCATTATGCTGTTGCTAAAACGTTCCCCATTTCTCCCTCTCAATCATTTTTGCAGGATTCCAACCCTAAATTTCAGCTCCGTCAAACATCTCCCGCTCTCTCGAAGAACAGTTGGGAATTTCAGAGTATTCTACAAGTTTCCGAAATCAATTTTCCCGGTGGAATCGCAGCATTCCGACGAGGACGACGAGGACGAGGATGACGTGGAGGTAGACGATGAGGAAGATATTTCCGCGGAGGAGTACGACTACGCGAGTGAGGAAGAGGAGGAGGAGGAGGAAATCGCGGTGGTGGAGGAGATTAAGTCCAAGTACGAGGAGTTCAAGTGGCAGAGAATCGAGAGAGTTTGCAGAGATGTTCGAGAGTACGGCGACCGAATTCTCGATGCTGATGAGCTCGCCTCCGTTTACTCTTTCAGAATCGATAAATTTCAGGTGATTTCGCCGACAATATCCTCCTCTTTAGTTAGCGTACATTGTGATAATCTACTTGTAGAAAACGATTTGTTGTCTGCTTCTAGAGGATCGAATGATATTCAGATTATGGCGAATTTTACGAATTCGCCTCCGTTACTCTTTACAGATTGATTGATTTCATAGCTACTGCGTGAGTGTGTGTGTGTGGATTTCCTGAGAGTTTCATATTTATGTGCTTCTTGTATATACCAAGGAGTAAAAGCTGGATCAGAAATGGTTTTGTTACTAGTGTTCTGTTTTAAGCTGCTTTGTTATCGTGTGATTTCTTAATTATTGCTCACTGTTGCTGTTGCTTATATTCATCAAATACCTAATTTGTATATCTGGTGTTTTACTGATCTTGGACTTTTGTCTTCCTTTGGTTCTAGCTTTTTATTTTCTCATTTTTGCCGCCCTTGGTGATTTAAGGATTTATGTTTTCCTTGCTATTTGTTTCCTCCCCATGGTAGCATTTTGGTATGCATACAAACCTCATATTAGTATTCTTGAAGAAGACATTGCAAGCTGAATAAGTGTGTGTCCACTTTCCCGTATCTTTGAAATTTCTTGCTGAAGCTGTTTTAATCAGAGGACCCTCAGTTTAGATATAAATTTTATCATTTCCAGAGATCAGCAATTGAAGCATTCTTACGAGGATCATCAGTGGTTGTTTCTGCACCAACAAGCAGCGGAAAGACTTTAATTGCAGAAGCGGCTGCAATTGCTACGGTAGCCAAAGGGAGAAGATTGTTCTACACCACTCCCTTAAAGGCTCTATCTAATCAGAAATTCCGTGAATTCCGGTCTGGAAATTAATTAACGTAACCTTTCCTTTGAAGTTTTAAAACTTTCATTGTTCTGCCGAATTGCTAGTCTCTCCATCACATGTTTAACCGTGTAGGATGCAATTTGCAGTGAAGCATTTGGTGATAGTAATATCGGCCTTCTTACTGGAGATTCAGTAATTAATAGAGATGCTCAGGTTATAATCATGACTACCGAGATTCTGCGCAATATGCTGTATCAGAGGTATGGCAGTGTTTGCTTCTGGCTAGTGTTATAGTAGCTTTTGGATTTTAAGGCATGTTGTCTTCTCCATTTCCTAAGTTCGTCACCATTTTTTCATGCAGGGTTGGAACAGTTTCATCAGAAGGTGGACTCCTCCATGTTGATGTGATCGTTCTGGATGAAGTACATTACTTAAGTGACATATCAAGGGGTACTGTCTGGGAAGAGATTGTGCGTGCCCGTCATTGTTGGAACTTCACTTCTTTGTGCGTGTGGTGTGTGTGGGTAGCGCATCATTTGACTGTATTGATATTTTTCAGGTTATTTATTGTCCTAAAGAAGTTCAACTCATATGTCTCTCAGCAACTGTTGCTAATCCCGATGAATTGGCTGGTTGGATCAATGAGGTAATTCAATTGCCCTTTCACGATTATTAGATATACATATGATGAGGCTCGTTGAAATAACCTATTCCTTGTTGTCTCTTTCTTTTGTTTTATGGATTTGCAGATTCACGGTAAAACTGAATTGGTCACGTCGTCCAAGCGTCCAGTACCTTTGACCTGGCAATTCTCTACAAAAACAGCTTTGCTACCTCTTCTAAATGAGAAAGGCACTGGCATGAACAGGTAATGTTGGATTTTGTGTGCTTTTTCATTACAGTGGTGTTATTTTACGTACCATTAAACCAATGTATTTATGGATATATTCCAAAAAAGAAGAAGAGAACATGTGGTTGCTAAAATGAACCTTTGTTTTGCAACAACCCCGAACCGAGTTTCTCTATTTTCTTGATAATCTGCCCTGTGCTATATATGCAGAATCCATTTTAATTTGACATCACTATCTCTTTATTTTTTAATTTCAAAGATAACAAAGAGGAAAAAAGTGTGTTGTGGGAGAGTATTTAAATTACACTTTGTACTGATTAGCTTCTGTGGCAATGGCATTGATATCTTTGTAACTGGGACAGGAGACTAGCACTCAAACATTTGGACCTCGAATCTTCAGGGGGTAATTTATATAGGGACGAAAGATCTAGAAGAAGGAGCCCTAGAAGACGTGAAATCGATGCACCTACGCTGTCAAGAAATGGTGCAAATAATACCCGCCGTCCACAAGTATACTCTGGAGCCTAGTTTACTACTTTACTCTAATTAACTTGTGGTTTTTAAATGTGCATCTGACCATCCTTTTCTATTGGCTAAGACTTGATTCCTTCTTGTTTTAGGTTCCCCAAGTTATAGACACATTATTGCAGCTTGAAGGAATGGATATGCTTCCTGCAATTTGGTTTATATTCAGCAGGAAAGGATGTGATGCAGCTGTTCAGTATCTTGAGGATTGCAAGTTACTCGATGAGTGTGAGATGAGTGAAGTTGAACTGGCACTGAAGAGATTCCGAGTTCAATATCCTGATGCTGTCAGAGAATCTTCAGTGAAAGGCCTTCTTCGAGGAGCTGCATCCCATCATGCTGGCTGTCTTCCCCTGTGGAAATCTTTCATAGAGGAGCTGTTCAACAGAGGGCTAGTTAAGGTGGTTTTTGCCACGGAAACGCTTGCTGCAGGAATAAATATGCCAGCTAGGACTGCTGTTATTTCATCTCTTAGCAAAAGGGGTGGAAGTGGCCACATCCAACTAAGCTCAAATGACTTGCTGCAAATGGCTGGACGTGCTGGTCGTAGGGGAATTGATGAAAGAGGCCATGCAGTTCTTGTTCAAACGCCATATGAAGGGTCTGAAGAATGCTGTAAGCTTCTCTTTTCTGGGCTTGAGCCTCTTGTATCGCAATTCACTGCATCTTATGGAATGGTTCTGAATCTTCTTGGGGTATGTTGCTCATTCCATAACTATGAATCTGTATTATCTTGACTCGATGATCTTCAATCTGCAATAATTATGATTGTGCAGGGTGTAAAAGTCACAAGTGCAACAGGTGAATCGGATGGCTCCAAAGTCCTACAAGCAGGCCGGACTCTAGAAGAAGCAAGAAAGCTAGTTGAGCAGAGTTTTGGGAATTATGTGGGGAGCAATGTTATGCTTGCGGCGAAAGAAGAACTTTCTGCGATAGAGAATGAAATACAGATGTTGACTCTTGAGATTAGTGATGAAAGTATTGACAGAAAGAGCCAGAAGCTGTTATCCTCCTCAGCATATAAGGAGATTTCTGAGCTCCAGGAGCAATTAAGGGTACTTCAACTGTCCTACTTTTTGAGGATGTCACATCTTTAACCTCTAAGGATTTTAGATTGGTAATTATCCAATAAAACAGAACTTTGCAGTTTAAGTATTTATCCATCTTTGAAAGCATTTGACTGCACCTATGTTTTAGCATAGGGATACTTCAGATTACCCTGTGATATCTTTGCCTACCTGTTTAAAAAAAATTGGTATTTATTTACAGGCAGAAAAACGTATGCGATCTGAATTGCGGACGAAAGTGGAATTGGAGAGGCTTTATTCTTTGAAACCAATGCTGAAGGAGCTGGGAGATGGGCATTTACCTTTTGTATGCCTACAGTATAATGATACTGCTGGAGTCCAACATCAGCTTCCTGCTGCTTATATAGGGAAGGTTGATTCCTTGAATGCTATGAGACTTAAAGATGTGGTGAGTTTAGTTTTAATGGTTCTCTGTTCTATTAGGAGGACTAAGAGTAATTTAAAAAAAATACTTTTTTAGTAATTGGCAACATGATTTTCGTTCTCTCTCTTTTCCATCTTTAATTGGAGAAAGGATGTCACAAAGGGGCCGCCATCATAAGAATCATATTTGGTGGCAATCCTATTTCTTGCTGAGCAATTTATGCAGAGATCAGTATTGTGATTGCACAAGAAACTACTTTAACTAGATATCCTGGTTTCTGCAGGTGAGTAATTCAGATGCTTTTGCTGTGGATGGTGGCATTCCTGGATTGCAGGCTGATCTTTCCCCTTCATATCATGTAGCTCTTGGTTCAGATAATTCTTGGTATCTATTTACCGAAAGATGGATAAGATCAATTTACAGAACTGGCTTTCCCAATAGTCCCTTATCTCAAGGTGACAATTTACCTCGTGATATCATGACAGTGCTTCTTGATAAGGGAAACATGCAATGGCAGAAGGTAGTGGAGTCTGAACTAGGTGGTCTGTGGACCATGGAAGGATCACTGGAGACATGGTCTTGGAGCTTAAATGTGCCAGTCTTGAGCAGTTTTTCAGAAGACGATGAGGTAAAAATGACGGCAATATGATCCTATTACCTTCAGTGACATACTAAATGAACTTATCTTAATCAATCACACACCTTTTTAGGTTTATTGAAGATTCATTGCCATGATTCCACTCGCCAGCCTGATTTACTTTGCATACTTTAAGATTCATTGCCATGAATCACTAATACTTGGTATTAATGAAGTTATTTTTCTTAAGAGCATTGTATTTTTGGTGAATTCTTGATTGTGGAGCTTGTGATGTAGGCGTTTTAAGCTAGGTCTAAAAGCCTAATTCGCCTCTTCGTCTACTGGTAGGTCTCAAAGTTTTCTCAAACATACTATGATGCCTTAGAAAGCTACAAGGACCAGAGGAATAAAGTTTCTCGTTTAAAGAAGAGAATTTCACGTACAGAAGGCTTTAAGGAATACAAGAGGATACTAGATACAGCAAAATTTACTGAAGAAAAGATTCGACGCCTGAAGGCCAGGTCAAAGCGTTTGATTAAGAGAATAGAGAAGATCGAACCTTCTGGTTGGAAGGAATTTATGCAGGTAAAGTATTATTGAATGGCTCTCTTTCCATTGTTGTCCTTCATATATCAGTGGTCTTTAGGGTCACTTGAATGTCAATTGGTGTTGATGTTCGCATAATTCTCCCAGGTTAGCAATGTCATACATGAATCTCGGGCATTGGATATTAACACTCATGTTATATTCCCCTTGGGTGAAACTGCATCTGCAATTCGCGGGGAAAATGAGCTTTGGCTTGCAATGGTTCTTCGGAATAGAATATTACTGGATCTAAAGCCACCGCAGTTTGCTGCTGTTTGTGGTAGTCTAGTTTCTGAAGGAATCAAGGTCAGGCCCTATAAAAATAACAGGTACTTTTATCTCCACTCTTAGAAAATGGTCCATTAGCAAAACTGTTTGCTCCGGAATGTTTCTTACAAGTCTTTTCTGCAGCTACATATATGAGGCTTCTTCTTCCGTTATGAATGTGATCGATCTTTTGGAGGATCAAAGAAGCTCGCTCATGGAACTTCAAGAGAAGCATGGGGTGATGGTGAGTTAACTTGAACCGGAAGCTATTTTACTGCCCTTTTTTGCGTTGGAACTCAAGCAGTTTTCTGGCAATGCAGATACCATGCTGCTTGGATAGCCAATTTGCCGGCATGGTTGAAGCCTGGGCTTCGGGTCTCACTTGGAGAGAGATTATGATGGACTGCGCTATGGATGAAGGGGATCTCGCGCGTCTCTTGAGGCGGACAATTGACCTGTTAGCACAGGTATGGACAAGTTTTGGTTAGATCTGTTGCTCGTAAAACAAATAACAACGATGTCAACTGAACACGGCAACTTTTTTGTGTTTCGTAGATTCCCAAATTGCCGGATATCGACTCTTTACTGCAAAGTAATGCAAAGAGCGCATACGATATCATGGATCGCCCACCAATAAGTGAGCTAGCTGGGTGAAAGAAACGCTCATTGTTGCACAGAGAAATTCTTAATGTATTTTTCTGCTGTTCTGTACTCTTACTCGGTACAAATACAAAATCTAACAGAAAAATAGATAAACCTATGACAACAAAATAATTATTCAATACTCACTGCAAAGAAATCCAGAACATCCAACGGAGAATTTAAATATAGTTATGCACTGAAGAAAATTGAGCCCCCAGAAGTTCGCAAAAAAAAAAAGGTACATAGTTCTCTGTACACACAAATGAGCCCTACTAATTTCAGAATTTGAAAGAAACACCAACTTTAAGCAGTTAGTATCTCATTGGCATCTTCCTTATTCAGCAGCACCATTCAAATTTCAAGAGCAGAGATAGAGAAGCAAACACCTACTTCTGGTCTGGACTTCTCTTCTCCATTACCCTAGTAAACACAAACAGAACCAAACATCAAAACACAAATCTTATGAACAGCACAGAAGAAATCAAGAAAACGACTCGACATGATCAACATGAAACTAAAGACCTTTACATTGCTGGTCTGGGAGAACAGCAATCAGCTAAAGAGCAACTTGCCTCTTATTTGGCTGCGACAAATGTTAGAAGAACCGGCATGATGACCGTTGCTGTTGCCAGAGCCGTTCTGATGCGTAACCTTCTTCTTCTTCCTCTTCCTGAACAGCAAGTCTTCTGTGTTTATAACATAAGAAACCTGCAAAGACCAATTGTGGCACCATCAGTCATGGAGATAATGAAGATCGTCAACTAGTTGCCAGGCAGTTAGGCCTAATATTACCTTTGATGAACTGCTCTGCATCTTCAACTCAAGTTTGTTAACCACGTGAACATCCTCCATAGCTTCCATTAAAGCGTCATCTTCATCCAACTGCGCATATTTGCGCTTGTTTCTAACATAGTATAATTTAGGAATGAGTGAGCCATCTTGTAAAAAGAAGTATTGTTTCAGTAAGTGGAAAAAAGGTTTTAAAGAGTCTACCTCCTCAAGTATACTTTAGCCGGAAGCCTTCTCTCATGAGCAGAAGCCTGAATCCTTCTCTCCCGAGCAGACCCGAGATAATCTGTCAACAGATAGGATGCAAAATTTGAGTCGATAAAAACAGGAGTTGGCTCCGCTTTATCGAACCAATAGTCCATGAGCTGTATAGACATCTTTGTTGGTGAAGACAACTGCAGTACGTTTAACACACAAATGTGAGTGCATAGTAGGATGAAAAACCAGAATTTGACAACAAATGCATTTTCAACATACACATTCTATTCGATATACATTCTCATCGGAGAGAAAGACACGGATGTTCTCGAAATAAAAATGATCAATGAATCTCCGAGGCGATCTTGACTCCTCATATGCTTTTAGCTGGAGGAGTTTGTTGTTCGTCTCATCAGTAGCAATACTTTGCAACTGGACATGATGAAAAGACGTCAGCCTTGACATAGAATGTGGGGAAAGAAGGTATCTTAATACCTGACCAGGCAAATTAACAACTCATATACCTGTTTGACAATTTTATATATGAGCTTGTCCAATGTAAAAAGTAAATAAGATTGAGTTCCAACAATACTGCG
>JAULKM010000013.1:2552597-2581438 GCA_032355605.1 Rubia tinctorum
CCACCCTTAGGTTTCAGGCTTGCTTAAAAACATTGATTAATAGCAGATAAGCAGTAGCGACTTAAAACACACAAAACAAATGCCTTACTAAACTGTCAAAATGGCTGGAGGAATTGCCTTAAGCAAACACAAAATTACAAAGTACTATTTGCTTGCAGCACAGATTTTGAATGAATATAAATAGCAAATTAAGATTTTGAGACTAATACAACTTGAGTGCCACAGAGTCGAATCAGATCCTGTTGTGAAAAATAGATAGAGCAAAACCAATTATCCACTATTAATATGTATAAAAAGAGAAAAGAAATTTGCTGATGATAATATCAACGGATAAAAACTGCAACCATGTCACCTGTGAAACATGAGCTGGGAAAAAATCTACAAAATTCCACTATAAATAGCGCCTGTTTATTTATATCGTGGATTAAGAATACACATCTAACCTACAAGTTAGAACAATACAACCTTATAGTAAGAGAGATTGTAACAAGCAACAGATTAGTAGGTCAATGTAATACTCCATACAAAGTATGGATTTGTCAGCACAAAATTGAATGTAAAGAGGGGTAAAAAAGCTTGAATTATACCTGAATCTCATGACCAGCTCTCATCTTCAACCCATCAAATTCAGTAGTGGCATATCCAGGCTCTTTGGCACATGTTCCTAAGAGAGAAACATCTTAGTTTACAATTTAAGAATTTGACGCGTGAAGATAATAACTATCAATGCAAAAAGAGAACATAGAAATCAAAGAACTTCAAGTAAATAAATCCCCAAAACTTGCATACTTGACGTGTTTTCTGCATTGGCGCTATCAAGTTCTCCTGCTTTGCGACTGGGTATCTGGTCACTCACAGCTGGCTTGTTGCTCTTACAAATTTTATCTGGCAATGCGCTTTCATTAGACATGTTCACATGTTGAGAAGTGTCACATATGTTATCAGTCTCATGCACGGTACTACCTGAACCATTTCCTTTAACCACTGTATCATCATTTCTTGAAGTTGAGTGCTCTGACAGAGTTTTTCCATCTTCATTTAAGTGTGGGTTTGACTGTTCACCTTTTTCTCTAACATCATTGTTCATAACTCCAGTAACCTTTTCTTTATTTTTTGCATCATCCCTAGTTTCCTCAATAGCCTGAGGCCTAGGAGGAACCCCAAGCAAGGGTTCCAGGAAAGTTGTCCAAATTTTCAAAACATTATCCAGCTGTTCAGAGGTACAAACTTCCCCACACGAATACTTGATTAGTTGATATAGATCTTCATGGATGCTAGCATCAGGATACACAAATTCCAAATGAGGAACTATAGGCTGTTGCCTCCCAGAGATTGCAGACATCAGCATATCATCATGTTGGCTCTTTTTATCAAAGATTTCCTTGATCTCAGCTAAAAGCGCTGTATCAAGAGGAGCATAAAGATCAATAAGCATTCTTGAGAGGAAATCATAAGGAAAGGGGAGGTAGAAAGTTAACTTCGAGGAATTAGGCAGATTGATTTGAGACTAAAATGCCCATCTGTGCCATAGAAAGTATTAGTTTATACAACTAAGTCACCATACCTTGACAACAAAACTACAACTATAGCTACAGCTATGTCTGTCCCCTATATAAGGTCACTACATCGACCATATATGATCACCATATTCCACTAAAGTCTTACCAAGGTGTTTGATGTAAGACAAGAGATTAAATGGAATTAATGGTTTGTAATTGTATTACAGAGTAGCTGCTAACTAGGTATCAAGATATCAAAAGATCTGCAGATACATATCGAAGTAGATTAAAATACACACAGGAGAGTACCAGGAAAACCACAATTTTTTCTGAATTTCAGTACTGAATCCCCAGGCACCTAGCAAAAGATTACGCCAAAGATTATTCTCGCCACTAAGGAAATAAATTAAGTAGAGGAAATGAAAAAATTACGCAAATCTATGTGTTTTAACTCGTCCAAAATCATTTTCAGCCCTTATAGGGTCATGCTCTTTCTTCTCCAAAGCCCACCTAGTGGGATTGGGTAATGTTGATGGGTTAGGCTTATAAGGAAATTGATGGTAAATTCTTGACTTTCCATAGACTATCTAGACAATTGAGATCCAAGCCTTCAATTTTTCTCCTTAAAGAAACTCTTCTGAATAATCTATTTTGTCAATAAAATCCTAAGATTTCAGAGATCTTTCTTCATCCAGTTGTTTAAACATGCACAAAAGTTTTTCACCAAACAAAAGCTTCCAAGTTTCATTAACAAGATCCATCCATCCTCAGTACTCTGAAGAAGAGATCAAGAAAAAATATATAAAGCAACAAATATTCAAATGAAGGCCACCATATCAGATCCATACGATTTAAGAAACAAAATTCAAAATCAATGCCTTTTAGATCCAAAGAAATTTTGAGGCCAAAAGAGACAACTTCTGAAAAGTTCAATTATCCAGAGGAATAAATTAGAGATGACTAAGAAAAAAAATTCCAATAACAAGGGTTTCATGCTTTAGAAGCAAATTTAGGGTTTAAAGAAAAAGAGGGGAAAGAAAAAAACATTTGCTCTTCTAAGTGAATTGGACTGAGGGCTGGGTTGAAGGTACCAGAAATAAGATGACCCTCATCGGCATATGGAAGCTCAAAGTCATAAACGGACGGCATCATAGGGGGTGGTGACTCTAAAGCATAAAATGTTATGAAGAATACACAAACAAATGAGATCGAGATCTTCACACACGATATTTATACCAGAAATGCATAGTAAATGACAAACTTTACCGGGTTATATGGCGGAAAGGCCGAAGACATGATATGGATGTTACAATTTAACACCGAGACAAATTGTCCATGTGTTTTGTTTTCCATTTTTCCCCCTTAGAGCCATTACACATGTCCCTTCTTTGAGTTTTCTTGACAAATTGAAAATACAAGTAAATTATCGATTTAATGGAGCAAAACTATTTGCAAACCAGGAACGCTGCCTCTTCTCTTATTATTAACAGCAAAAGTAACAGAGAAACAAACCACCATAACCTTCCTGACTTTCCCCACCATATGTACAAGTCTCACTAAAGAGTGAACCAAAGAGTCAGCATAAACGCAATCCCTATAGTTAATTATGTACAAGAAAGGAAACTTATTTGCAGACCAACCAAGAATGTTCTCTCCCCTTTCATTGAGAGAGAACACAACAAGTATGAAAACCAACATAACATTGTGAACTTTTCTCAATTGAACAATAGGACACCCATCTAAAAACAGACAAAGAAGAATCTTTCAAAAGCAAGTTTACCTAATGCTCCAAACAAATTCATTTCTAGAGGGTTGTATCAACAAGCAGCCAACATGAAGAATAGGCACAGGTTGGTTTACAAAATCATTACTGTGTCTGACGTATAATCATCACAAGTTACCTTTAGTGCTCAAGCTTTTTGTGTCCTGCTGTTTGAAATAAAAGCTGCGATGATCAAGTGATTTGTGGTAGTTTTTCGCATAGATCTCAGCCCATACTTTATTAAAATCGGAGCGACATCTAGCCCACTCCTCTTGCTTTTGCTTTAAGCGAGTTAATATAACTGGCAGTGCAAGAGATGCATTTCTCCTCAATACATCCACCACATCAAGCCCATGGTCCCCATATAGACGCTCAATGCACCTAAGATTAAGAGCTAGAAAAAAGAAAGAAATCATAAGCATTTATACTAAGCATATACCATAATTGGCATGCATCATCTCATTACCAGTAAAATGGTCTTCAACACAAATTGGATTTGGATCATCATTCATCTTGTCCAGCAAATCTTCAACACGCCTTATTGTCGTATTTACAGACTCTAACAACATATCCAGTTCAAACCTGGAGCAAAAGAATGCATAACAGTTACTAAAGCTCGCATCTACAACAGATCAACATGGGACACAAAAACTGTTCAATGAACTTTAGGAAAGAAAACACGAGGGTTAAAAAGAGTTTAACCAAATAAGCACTGCCCATGCCCTAAGTTCCTACTTCCCCATTTACACAAACAAAAAAGAGAAAGTAAATGGATCCTCCTGGGTGAAAATTTAGACAAAGCAACCAAGTAAGAGGATTGAAAAGAAATAAGGGAGAGAGTTAATCAAGTAAGAGGATTTTGCATCACATGTGACAATCAACAATAAAAGTGGCAAATAAATGCAGTGAGAAAACAGTTTCTAACCTGTCATCTTCACAGCGGAACAAACTTTCTTCATATTGATTTTTACGCATATGCTTGAAAGAGTAATCCTCACTTCCAGAAGTGACTGATACCCAATGATCATTTAATACTTCTGCACCAATTTCAGTTCTATGGCTTGCTATAGGAATTGGATACTGTCCATGGAAGTAGCAGAGCTCAAGTGAGAAGTGACCAGGATAACATCTTAAATAAAAGAAACTGACAAACAAACTCAGCAATACATACATTCTTGGGAAGAAGCCGATAACTGGGAGTGCAGCGCTCACAGTTTGACAGGTCAAGTTCTTGAATTGGTTTTCCTGAAAACTTATCTTTGCTTGCATATGATGACAGCCTCTGTCCTCCAGTATCTCTACAGCTGAAGGCAAGCCCTCTCTCAGATCTATCTCTTTCTCTAATAACATGATCCTTGTCTCGGTCTTCCTTGTCCCATTCTCGATCTCTCTCTCTGCCTTCTACTTTCACTGATCTGGATGTGTGCCCATCATTCCAAAAGGATCCTGCAATAAGCTAGATTATGAAGACCTTTTGAATGTCTAATGATCCATCAGACTACAAACAATTCAACAAGAGAGTTAAAACAGTGGTGGCCTCATGAGTTTTCCACATAACAACAACTCTGATGCTATGAAGCCAGAATATCCTATTGATACTTATGGAGAATTGGTTCAGAGTAAAGGAAGAGGGAAGCTTTAAAAAATGAAAGAGAATTAACATTCGACATACTTTTGCTCATAACAGCAGCAAGACCAGCATCTGCAACAAAAGCTTGATCAGACAAAGTGCAGATGTAACAATTTTTAGAACAGACACTACTGTATAGCAGTGTGATAAAATAAACATATTAAAAGAGAATATAAGTTACTAGTGCTATCTCGTCGAGCTAAAATTGCACTGAATTCTTCCATGAGGTCTGGATATCTTCCGAGAATTTTTTCAACCTGGTAAAAGCAAAACCCTCCAAAATCATTATCATGCACTATATAAGTTGAGATATTGAACTTGTGGTGACAACTACTTCCAGAAGAGAAAGGGAAGAGAGTGGTACCAAAGTTTCCAGTTGGGATCTTGTTAAAGTATCACTATCATAGAAATTAAGACACTTCAAAAATTCCTGGTAATCAACAGAATTCTGTAGTCTCTCTCTCACTCTCTCGCAGAAGGAAGGTCCCTGGCCTGCTCCAAAGAATGTATGAAAAGGGTAAATGATGAACTTTATGGTGCTTTGTTTGGAAGCATGTTTAATATGCACAATAACCAAGTAGAATGAGTTGCAAAAGTAAACAAGTACCAAAATTTCAAATCAGGAATTTGTAATGTAAAAACTAGCAGCCTTTATGGCCACATTAATTCAATCAGATTGCTTCAAGGGTAAATAAACAGCCGGCTTCATATTATCAAGAGTCATGTGATTAAATGCGCTGCAATTTAATTACCATGATGAGATAGACCACCATCGGGATCTTCCTTGAGGCTAAATTTCCTCCGTGAAGAAATATGTTGCCTCCTATCATTCAAATCCATACTGTCATGGTCTCGTTCCACACGTTCTCTGTCTTCTCGCATCTCATTTTCTTCTTTAAAACGCTGCCTCTGATCTTTGTCAGATCTCATTAATTGCTTTTCATAGCCTCCATCAGACCGATGAGCACTAAGGTCGTACTCTACATATAAAGCAGAAGCTTTCTGTAGAGAATGGCAGTAAAAATCATATGGTAGCTGGAAACAATATAAACAAAAACCAACATAATCATATTCAGTACCTTTTCAACAAGCATGGGCTTTGCTATTCGCAACGGAGAGCCTTTTTCATCACGATGGAAGCTAAAATTGCGACCATGCTGAGCACTGTGAATAGATGCAGAAGCATCGGACTTTGGCAGGAAATGACTAAACTCATCAAGGAGGTCGCGGTGGTCACGGAAAAGGATTGCAGCCTGAAACATGACAGACTTTGATAATGAGTAAATTGATGGCAGTAAATAAGTAAAGGAGAACATGCAACCAAAAACACTTCATCAGCTGAAAGAATTAAAATGCACCTGGTCATAAACCTCCCCAATTTGTCTGCTTTCCTTTTTGTACTTATTCAAAATGTCAAGAAAAGATTTATACACGTGATCATTATCACCTTGAAATCTGGTCTGTAAAGGTCAAAAATCTCCACATGTAAGAACCTCAACACTATTAAAAAAACAAGAACGAAAACGCAAATCGTGATTGAAAAAAGAATGAATCTTTCACCTTAATTTTGTTTACAAAACTGATTGCTTCTTTAAATTCAACTGGTTTTTTCCCCAGCCCCACTTCATTCACCCGAGGGAGAGTAATTTCATATCCCTTGGGCAAAAAGGTATTGAAACCCAAAATCAGGTCTCTATGTCCTTCAAATAATTCCTTGACTCTATCTATTACACCATCCGTATCAGTTCTACAAGAAATATTGGCGAGCAGCACAAAGAAAACAGGAAAAATCAATCAGCACTACTTTTTACAAAATGACGAAAACAGTGCAAAACCTAACAAGAAATTCCAAACCTTTGAGACTTGAAATCCTTCATGACTTCAAGGAACTCATCGTATTTATCTTGTTTGTCCTGAAACATTTCCTTTACTGCCTTGAGATATGCCATGGCATCCTTTGTCGTTAGAATCTTCTGTGCATTTTTGTCACTCACCATTAGGTTTTGCCCAGAGCTTCAGCATCCAAACCCAAATCATGAAAGGAATCGATAAGTCAACTCAGAACATAACATCCTCAAATACAGCAGCATTTAGCCAGAATCCAAAACTTCAATTCCCAAAGAAGATTCACATGTTTTGATTCACATCAAAGAACAAGTCCAATTTTCAAACAGAAGGCAACCAAAAACTCCACAAATTATGCTAGCCACATAGCGGTAAAATCAAAAGACAGACATCAAAAGAAAGTACTCCTATCTTTCGGATAATAAAAATCAACACAACGTCACATAATCAGCCAATGACAACAACAACCTAAAACTCCATACACAGTTGAATCCTGCAATCCCCGATAACCAACAAGCAACAAGATTCGCAAGCTCATTGGACCATCTCTCCTAAACCAACGCATAATATCTTGGAAATAAAAGGCAGAAACATTAAATGCTACCAAAAGAACACCACAAACTTACGGTTCAGCAGGCCTCCTGAACTGAGAACTCACATAAGCATCATCCCCAGACCTCCTCATCTCTATCGACTCTCTCTTATTCATCAAAGAATCACCCTTTATTAACTGCAATCAGAATAATTCTTAAACTCCTACAGCAGAAATCAGAATTTAAATACATACACAAAGCAGCTAAATTGAAATTCAAAAAAATATAAATAAAATCGGCACACTCACTCATTCACGAATTAGATCCAAAAAACCACGTGAAAAAGAGAATCACCGCACCCGATTGAGATCACCCGCGAACTCCCGCGAACTCCCGCAGAATCCTTCGAAATTCGGTTCGGAAACTTCACATTACTTCGAATTTAAGGAAGGCATATACAATCGCGGCATCAAAAGCAAATACAGATGAAAACGTGAATTACAAGTTCAAACTGTGCGCGGAGAGATCTTCTCACTCGGCGGTGACGGTTACACACACGCGGCGACAGCCTTATTCAATGGAGGATTGTCCTCGAACGTAACGAGAATTGCAAACAGAATGCGGAGAGGGAAAAAAAGGAAATTTATATTTATCTGAGTTCGAATCCAGCTGCAATTGGGATAGGAAAACAGAGCACTACGTATAGTGTGTGTTCTTGGTGTGGTGTGTGAATTGTTATAGTTTGTTGTTGTAATGTCATGGGGATGGATATAAGAGGAGAAGAATAAAAAGCTATGGAAGCAGAGTACGAGAGGAAGAAGAAATAGAGGGGAGGGACGAGGGTGTATTTGTCTTTTCGCGTACAGCATTCTGGTAAGTTGATACCGGGAACCGGCTGGTAGTATTTGTTGGGTTAAATTAGCAGACAAATTTCATGTTTGTTAGGGTTTGGAGACACTCTACTATACCGATTAACGGTTAGACCAATTATGAAAAAAATTATAGGATCAAATCATAATTATTTATACAATGCGATATTTTTTTAAAAAACTTATTGCAATAAATAAAAATAATATTAAATCATTTTATTAATTACATTAATTATAAAATTACTCTGTATAACGGTTAGTAAGTTTAAAAAATTACTTAATGTAGGGTTTGATATTTTTGTGCATTTTGTATGCTAATATAAACACAAATTTTATTTTAAACCGACGAACCGTTATACGATATTTATTTCAATGAGATAATTATAATTATTAATTAAAATATTTAAAATGAATCTAAACGTAAATAATTACTATTGCCAAATATTCATATTATCTTTTTGCACGAATATTTATGCAAGTGGATGTGGTCAAATTTCAGTTAAATATGGAGGATTGAAATGAACTAGGCAAATTTCAACTATAAATTTCAGCCCGAATAAGGAAATAGTCATAAAGTGAATCTAGAATAGATGAAAATGGAAAGTAGGAACATTTGGGTAGGACGGAGGGAGTATAATTTATCTTTTTTAAAAAAAGATTTTTACATTTAGTATAACCGTTATTCAGTCTAAGAAGATATATTTTCCAATATGAATTATTATTTTCTCTCTATTTAAATTGTGAGAAAGTCTCGTGTTAGATCAATTTAAAGTTAGATAAATCATGAAAAAACTTATTTCGTTATTTTTTTGTTAAAATTATAATATTTATATATTGCGATACATTTTAATTTTTTTTTGAAAAAGAGTAAAGTGCATTCATACATTTGAGTTCTTTGTTTAGTGCACATATATATTCCCCCAGATTTTGAAAGTGCACATATACCCTTCTCAGTTTTTCAAAAGTGCACATATAGGATCAGTTTGACAGAACTTATGAGTTACTTTTTTTATAAGTAAAACACTTTTCAGTATTTGGTAAAGTGCAAAAAAAAAATCTTATTTTGAAAGCAGAAGTTAATTTTGGAGGAAGAACAAAAGCTAGTCTCTCATACTTTCAAAATAAGTCAGTTTTGTTTATAAGCACAAATCCGCCAAACAGAGTCATAACCCTCTTAGTTTTTTGACAGTGCACGTATACCCATATAACTGGAGATATGCGTTTGAAAAACTGAGGAGTATGTGTGCACAAATAAGGAATTGGGGGTATATGCACACTTTCAAAAAATTAGTGGTATATGTGTTCTAAACAAGAAATTGGGGGTATGAATGCACTTTGCTCTAATAAATATATCACAAAATTAAGAATTATACGTCCTCCAAGTCAAAAAAAATACAAAATCTTCATCAGAGTCAAAGTTAATAAATTTATACCATAAATTTAATATTGTAATTAATCCTTTTACTTTGTATTATTATATAGAAATATGGTTTTTTCCAAAACTATATGCCTAAGTTATGTAAATAAAAAAATTCACAGAGCCGCCGCCCCAATATTTTCAAACTTTCTCGTCTCTGCACGGAAAATGAAAAAAATTCACAGAGCACCGCAATATTCCCATTCCCAATCCTTTTCCGATTCGGAAAATGAAAAACCCTTTGTCATTCTATAAATACACCCGCTGAATGCAGTATCATAACCAACTCACCACTTTCTTCTTCTTCTCCGTTTTTTTGGACATAGTGGAGCAGAAGGAAAACGAAGAAATATTGAGGTAGATTAAGCAGAAGAAAAAGGGTGACTACCATTCCTTTCATGAAGTTGAGTTTGAAGGTTCATCCCGACAAGAACAAATCTCCTGAAGCCGATCAGGTCTTCAAGATTGTGTCGGAGGCATACCAGCGTTTGATTGAACAGAGGAAAGTTCCCTACGCAAGAAAGACCCATTCTTGTTGGGAGGACATGCAACCAACTTGCAATTGGGAGGAGAAGAAGAAACCCGAACCCCGATCGTCGGGTCACACCGATTTTTACTGGTGGGAGAAGAAGAAACCCGAACCACATTCGTCGATTCACACCGAATTTAACTGGTGGGAGAAGAAGGAACCCGAATTTGATTCCCAGTCGTCTGGTCGCACCAAGAATTCCAAACCGATCCTAACACAGTGTGAATACTGCATTTTTATGGGTATAATCCGTTATGCTGGTGTTTGTGAGTACTGCAGAGAGGATTATGAGTATGCCGCTTTTTACTAGGAGGATGAGAAGGAACCCGTACCCAATTCTCAGCCATTGGGTCTTAATTGGGGGAAGGAGGAGAAACCCGAACCCGATCCTCAGCTGTCAGGTCATACCGAATTTAATCGGGAGGATGATAAGAATCCCGAACCCTAATTTAATTGGGAGGAGGAGAAGAAACCTGAAACCAATTCTCAGTCGTCAGGTTAAAACTGTTATGATAGATGAGATCGGTGATTGAAATTTGATTGAGATATGATAGATATTTCCTTTCCTTTCAAACTCATTTTTGTAACATATATAAACTGCACTGATAATCATAATAAAGTATCCAAACATTTAATCTTTACATGGTATCATAACCTCACTGATCTTGCCCCTGATTCTTCCCACTCTCTCTTTTCCATTCTTTTTCTTCTCTCATTTTTGCCATAGCCTCTTCCCGGCATGTCCTTTGTGTCGTCCTCAGGACTCCGACCACTCCTTTCCGTTTCTCTGACGCATTGCTCCAGTAATGCGTCTTTCGCCGCCACCCCCTAAAGTTATGGATTTCTTTGGTAGTCGTTCCCTTGATCGATTGATTGTTGATTCTGGTGCAACATCTCACATGACTTCCAACCCTTGTCATCTTGAGAAGGTACATGCTTATCGTGGTTCTAATTCCATTTATGTGGGTAATGGTGATTCACTATCAATTTCTCTTATTGGTCACTGTAATATTTCTGGCTTGGCTCTTAATGATGTTCTCGTGGTCCCTCAAATTAACAGAAGTCTACTATCTATTAGTAAACATACTCGTGATTTACCTGTTATTGTTATATTTGATGTCGATGCATTTTTCATTAAGCACAAGCATACAAGAGAAATGATGGGTAAATGTCATTATTGTTCGGGTCTGTATTTTCTTGAAACTGGTGATTCCACCTTTTAGGTGAATTACGTTCTGGAAAGCTTCGAGCTTCCTTTGAGCAGTAGCATTCTCATCTTGGTCATGTGTCTCACGCCACTCTTCAGTTACTGAGTAAACAAGGTCATATATCTGTCACCTCTCTTTTGCCTGCACCTGCCAGTTGCTCTCCTTGTCAAATGGCCAAGAGCAAGCATATGTCATTTTCTACCAATGATAAGTGAGCCACTGGTTTGTTAGATAAGGTGCACTGTGATTTGTAGGGACCGTCCCCAGTTGTATCGGTAGAAGGCTATTCTTACTATGATGGTTTTATCGATAGTTTTTAACGATTCACGTGGTTTTTACCGTTACGTCGAAAGTCTGATTTCTTTGACGTATTTATCCAGTTCCAGATATTTGTTGAAACTCAGTTTTCAACCAAGGTTAAAATCTTGCAAACGGGAGGCGGCACAGAGTTCACTAATCATCGATTGCTGGCTCACTTTGTGACTTGTGGCATTCATCATCAGATGTCCTCTCCGTATACACCTGCTCATAATGGTTGGACAGAGCGCAAGCATCGCCACATCATAGAGATTGGTCTTGCCATGTTATTTCAATCTTCAGTGCCGAAATCATTTTGGGTTGATGCTTTCTCTTCTGCGGTTTATATTATTAACTGCCTGCCTAGTTCCATTCATGGTGGCAAGTCTCCATTTGAGCTCGTTTTTGGAACAAAACCAGATTATTCTCTCTTTCACCCAAATGGTTGTCGTGTGTATCCATGTTTGCGTGATCTTGCATCTCATAAGTTTGCACCTCGCTCCATTCCATGTATTTTTATTGGCTACTGTTCTCGCCACAAAGGGTTCAAGTATCTCGATATGACTATTGGGCGTATTTATGTCTCACGTCATGTCCAGTTTGACGAAACCTTATTTCCGTATGCCTCATATCCAAGGGATGTCTACTCTACCTCTCATTTGGAGCTATCTTCATATGCAGAGCCCTCTGCTGCATGGTCCTTTCCACCTAGCTCTCGCCCTGCATCACCCTCTACTCAGTTACCTTGTGTGGTTTGTTATGATCATGACACTCCAGCATCACCTTCAGCCGCTCCAGCCCTGACGCCTACTTCTCTGGCCCCGAGACCCATGAGTCCTGCCACAACACCTTTGCCCCAGGTTCGGAGCACTTCTTTTCCAGATTCTCCTGTCCCTGTCACTGATGCCTCTCCTGAGTCAGCACCCATTTGCTTGCATCGGATGACCACCAGAACGATGGATGGTTCTCGATGTCCTCGATCCTTCCCTTATTATGAGGTATTTGGTTTTCTTGTTACATTCGTTTCTGAGAATGAGCCTCGAGATTATCGTGCATGAGTTAGTTTCTTCGGGAAAGATTCGTCTTCACCATGTTCTTAGGCCTCTTCAGCTTGCAGACATCTTCACAAAGGATTACCTCGTCCTCTTTTTGAGGTTTTTAGGTCCAAGCTTTGTGTCTCTGAGTATCCGACACTTAGCCTGAGAGGGGTGTTAGGATAGACGAGATTGGTGATTAAGATTTGTTTGTGAGCTATAAAATCCCAGTGAGACAAATCTCGAGATCCCAGCTTCTTATATACATAGACAATTGTAATACCAGCGGAACCCATGATTCTTCCAAGAGTATAAACCCAAGAACATCTACTTATAATTATGTTGTGGTTGCTTAGTATTCTGCTGATATTGAGGATTCCTACACCATCTGTTAGGATAGACGAGATCGGTGATTGATATTTGATTGGGATATGATAGGGCCTGATAGATATTTCCTTTCCTTTCAAACTCATTCTTGTAACCTATATAAACTGCACTGATCATCATAATAAAACATCCAAACATTTAGTTTTTACCATTCCAAATTCATCGTTCATGGGCAAGGCTGATAGTGTTCTTGTTCCAACATGAAAATCAGATGATGCCTTTCGTTCACTACTATAGCTTTTATCACCTCGAAAACTTTGCATATTTGTGTAATGTCATGTCTCTTTCTAGCTCATGCAAATATTAATGAACATCAACCAAATAATAATAAATGATCAAATTATTGGTATATTTATTTCTTATATATCAATCATATATTAATAAACATGACTTTTATGTATATCTAATAAACATCATAAAATAAAGCAAACAGTGAATCAACCATAACATTTAATCCCTTTCACCCCTAATCCTCCTAGCCAACTGCTTGTCTTTAAGAAAAATTGTCATCCTCTTTGCGATGATAGCGTATATGTTGGTGTCCTCCAATCATATTCTCCTTTGAATATTGTTGTAGTTTTTATCGTAGTTGATGTTTAGGTTGTTTTAGTTTATTTTTATGCACAAGTCTCACTTTTATTATAGTCCAATAACACGTCTGATTACACTATGTTTCATTCATTTTTTATGTATATTTTATCCATATTGATGTGGATGTTGTAACATTTGGAAAAACTACATTTAATTATTGAACAGTCCTAACATTGACGGACGCTGGATGTCCTCTTCTTCTAGGGCTAAGCGAGCTTTAGACATTAAATTAGTCAAAATTCATACATTCATCTTCTTTATATTTTCTCTGCTCTTTAGCCCGTCCGATTCCGTTCCCATCTTTTCCACTTCAAGCTTGCCAGTTCCAAGTTCGTTTATGATCCCGATTTCTTTGTTTCATGTGAGTCTTAACTCTCAAATTTCTACAGTCAATTCATCTGGAATAGGTGAATAACGAGATGTCATGACTTTATCTTTATTTTTCGCGACATCTCTGCCAATAGAATGAGAAACCGTTAAAATATTATTAATTGGAGTATTAGAATTTTAGGGAATTGAATAATCCCCACGTTCACTAGTTGTTGAACGTTTCGAGCTATCTATACTTTCTTCATTACTCTCATCACTTGGATGAGATATCAAGTCATATCATTATCAAATTTTGTTTCTCACTCTGTATGTTTACACATAACTTCCTTAAATACATGCAAAGTAAACTTACTGCCGCCTTGTTCATAAATTGTTTAACCTTGTGATTGGACATGTTGCAAGCTCATTCATCTCCCCTTCAAAAGAAAAAGACACTACTCTTTGTGGTCAACTATCCATTTTTGTGCACTTTCATTAAGTTGTTTATAAAGACCTTTCATTTGACCCACATTTGTTCGGTTGATTTGTCTTGAATTGTCTACCTGAGTTTTTCCACACAAAAAATCGCTACTCGACCCCATAAAACATCTTTCAGGCTATTACCTTTTCACATGTCTTCATTAACAAAACACTAAGCAAACATTTAAGCTATATCTTCTGTAACACATCAAGAAGTACATTTTTCCCATGAAGATTTTGAGCATTTTGACTAGAATGTGAAGAATTATTTTGGGGAAAGGGATATAAGCAGATAGAGGAATATGAGTTGATATAGAAAAATGAGAGTTGAAAATTACGTTTACGCATGTGGATTATGATAATACTATGCATTTGAATTCTCTTGCGAATTTTTATTTTTTTATAAAAGAAATAATTGAAATTATATTGATCCATGGAAGAAAATAGAATTTGTGTTAATTCTAATATTAATGGATTGACACTAATTACACAAATGAAGAGATATTTTATTAATAAAGAGAAAGAAATATTGAGCAATGACAAAATTGGTATTGAACAATGACAAAATTGGTCTTTATTAATAAAGAATGAAATTTATTATAAATAATTTTATTTCCAAAAAAAAGAAGTGAAATTAGGCATTTAGATAAGGAAATAGATTGTATTTAATATTTTATATTTCCCACCAATAGGGATGGTGTGACACATAATCGCACTCCACTTTTTTTACCTTGATGGTCCTAGCAGCCTTTGGCTTTTCTTCCGGTTAATTTTCACACCGTAATTTTGAAAATTGAATCACCCCTATCTATTTCCTCTTTCTTTTAGGATGTTTTTGGTTGATTTTTTCTCTCTCTAAAAAGATCAAGAATAAATGTGATGTGAGGAGTATAGGAGTTTTTTCTTCTTTTTCACCAGATTAAATACGAGAACTTTTTTTTATCACTACACCATTAACCAGAATAAATTCACCTTCTAGAAAGACAACTTTTCTCCTTTCTCTCTCTAGAAATCAGAACTCTCTCCTTTCCTGGTTTCAAACTGAAACCCTAGCAAGGGGGGTCGCCGCCGCCACCGAACCACCACCTCTGGCGGCCCCCACCACATCCCCACCCTCCCCAACACCCCTACCCCCATACCCAACCTCTCGTATTGGTATATTTCTAGATCCGTGTTCTCACTCAGCGGGTGTGCTCCTGGCGGGTGTGCTCCATGGCGGTCCAGGTGGCATTTCGCTCCACGGTATTTCGCTCCATGGTGTTTTGCTCCACGACATTTCGCTCCATGGTGTTTTGCTCCACGACATTTCGCTCCTGACGGGTGTGCTCCTGGAAGTCCGGGAAACGTTTAAAGAATGGCCATCTTTAGCGTGGTTCGCTCCCGACGGGTGTGCTCCTGGCGGTCCGGACAACGCGGTTCAAGGTCGACTCAATTTGCTTGATCGACTCGGTTCGCGCGGTTCAAGGTTGGGTTGGTTCGCGTGGTTCAAGGTCGATTCATTTTGCGCTGATTAAGGTCGACTCGGTAAGGTTCGCTGAAGACTCGCCGAATTGGTGACTCGGCCAGTTTGAAGACTTGCCGAGACTCGGGTGAACTCATTCACTGGAGATCTCCCCGGTGGTATCCAGGTTACTCTCTCATTCAGGAGTATTTCCTCTTTGCTGCTTGCATCAAACTTGCGACGGCGAATGGAGGTCACCCTAGTTTTTTATTGATGTGACAGCGTCATTTTCACCGGTAAACCTTTCTATGACAGTTTTGAGAAGAGGGTATGATATGTTTGTTACAGTAATTCTGGTTTTTTTTCCCGATGACGTCATCCATTCTTGAAAATTTACTAGCGAGGCATGGTTGGGATGTAGGAGTATTTCTGTTTAATTTCTTTTCTTTTCTTTATTTATTTTTACTTTTCGGAGCTATTAATTCTTTTTTTGTTATATTTTTGGGTTTAGTTTTCTACTTTTCAAGTTTTTGTGTTTTTTTCAGATTAAAAGGGTGGATTTAAAATGGTTTTTTGAATTAAAGGTGTCAGGCAGGAATTTGTCTCTGTCAATGTATTTTTTGGCAGCCCGTAGTCCGGTAAAATTTGGTTGACTTCAAATCTGATATCCAAAGAGACTGTGAGGAGAAATCTAAGTCAAAGTTGTTTAAACAACGAACTTTTGGCGATACTGTTTTTCTAAGGATTTAAATCAGATTTGTAGACTTTGGTCCAATATGATATACTGGCCAATTATATTGTTAATCCAATTTAATTGGTGTTTAGAGCCTTTTGGGGACAAGTTAGAGATAATTCAACGCAATATAAAAGATTTCTACACTCCGATGAAAAATATCTCTGTCTTTTAAATTGATTGAGTTTTAGTCTCCTAGTTTAGGGAAATGGATCTCACGGGTTAAATGGAGAAGGGCCGGATATTTTGTGAGGGAGCTTCATAAATTTTATTTTTATTTTCATAGATGTTTGATCGGAGGTGTGGAAGGATTTTTTTGTGTGTTTCATTTGATACTTTGCCGTGTTAGTTCTGATGATAGTCTCGAATCGAGATTATTGTGGCTATGCTAAAACTACAAGGTGACAAACAATTGTCCTTGGTATGCCATTCTCATTGCCACATAGGCCTTTGCTTAGTATTGTAACATTGATAGTGCCTTTTTGTATCTCTCTCTTTTAGCCGCTGAAGTTTTAGATTTGAATTGTAATATTTAGCTAGTTATTCAGTGTAAATGGGTTTAACCCATATCGACTTGATGTAAGTCATTTGTGGCAACAACTGATTTTTAATAGGAAAGGGTCCGAAACCCTATAAACCCGATTACTTATTTAAAAAATGAATAGATCCACCTTCACTTCAAACTCACATCAATTTAAAATTATATCGTCACTTTCGAAAAACTCAAAATCATATTTTTTCATAATAAAAGACTGAGAGTTATAAAAGCATTTTATTTGAATGAATTCTATTGGTTAGGGTCATTCTAACATAAGGCTTATCAGGCAGCCCAATAGTATTATCACGTGTACGTTAATTAAGATTTAATTGGTCTATTTAAAATTTCAATACTTACTTAAAATAGCTAAACACTAACCAATGGATGCATAAACCCCTGCCGGAAATGATTAGTGTATGATAAACTTTTATATCAGGATGATTTTGACAAATATTTTTCTCTTTATTTAAAAGAAAAATAAATAACATCAAGGTCTAAATTGTAAATTAGAATAAATGAAGATAAAATTTTTGGGTTGTATTAATCAGGTCATTAACTTTATAACTACTACACGTTGCATAATAAAGTTTTATTATTGCAACTAAAACCTTTTATCCTTTTATTATTATAATTAAACTCAGTATTTCCATAAACTTATGGAAAAATGGTCTTTCCCAAAAGTTTGTCTTGAATGAAAATTGAATAGATATAACAAAAAATTTCAATAATAAAACTAAATTTATCAAATTAAATGAATTAAAATATAATTAAATTGAAAAGATTCTAACCTTATATAAGGGATTCAAGGACCCACTATAAATTTCTCCAATACATGCCATAGTTGGATATAAATACACGCACATTCTCACCTCCTTTTCACAAAACGGCCATTCCATATTCCATAATTTCATAGCCTCCATTCCTTCGATTTTTATGATCCAATTAGACTTAACACATTTTAGTAAATTTATAAATCCCCTTTCCCTTTCCCTCCTCCTCCGTTTTCCCGTCTCCGTCGCTACCATCGAGAAACGCCGCCGGCCGGACGGAATCGGATATGCAGAGGCTCGGAATGAGGCGATCATTGTTGCAGTCGTCCAGGCGACGCAACTATTCCGGGTTGCCGCTTGCGAAGGAAGCGCCGGAAGTCCCCAAAATGCCCCCCTTCGATTACTCGCCGTCGCCGTACGACGGCCCCACGGCGGAGGAGATATACAGGAAGAGGAAGGAGTTCCTGAGCCCATCCATGTTCCACTTCTACAGAAAACCGGTAAATAATTCGGATTTCTTTTCGGATCATCCATTTATAATCACCCTGAATTTCTTCGTACGATCGTGCGGTTTTTTGGAAGAACGTACCAGTTGCATTTCATTGAGAAGAACGCGATTTTCAATCTTTTCGAGGACTGAACCTCTCCGTTTGCAGTTATATTATTTTATAACATTATTTTTTCCCGACAAATAAATCCAAAATTTATTTAGTGGATCTTCCGTGCGAATTCAGGGGAGATAACGAATCCCCCAACAAGAGATTTTGTTTTAAAATAAATGTGCTACATCCGTTTCGTTGCATGTGTTAGAATAGTCTTAGTTGTTTAAATTTAGAGAAATGAAATTAGTGGATAAAATTAAATTTAGAAAGGAAAAAATAAAATAAGCGGATGAAATTGGAGGAATTTTGCTATAAAAAAAAGTGTACCAAATTCAAAAAAAAAGAAAGTGTGCCACATTTAATGAAATAGAGTGAGTATAACTGTAGCATTTATGTTTAAAGTATTAGAATATAATAATTTTAACTTTAAATATTATTACGTCTAAATATATTTCTTAAAACTTTAGTAGTTTGTCTTTTGAAAAATGAGTTTCCCATAAACTATGGAAACACCAAAGTTTAAAGTGTAAATTAGAATAATTTAATATAAAATTTTGAGTTGCATGATTGATCGACCTTTTCTGAAAATTCTTAACTAATATAAAATTCAGAGGGAGTACATGATTGATCAACCTTTTCTGAAAATTCTTAACTAATACAAATTGTGATTTTTTTCTTATTTTTTTTGGTTTGTAGGAAGAGATAGAGAACTATTTCACTATATATTTGAACAAAATTATTAATAATAGAACTATTTCTGAATTATGATTCATCTCAAATAAAATCTTTGTATTGTAACTCAAATTTGTCCCAAACGTGTAGTAGTACTGTATTAATTGGCTATAAATTTTCATTTAAAACATGATTAGTTTAGGTCTACAACTAATTAGAAGTAGGCTTAGAATACAAATAATGATAGATATTTTAACACAATCCTTAAGTTATGTACAGTTTAATGTATTTTTTTTTCCATTTATATACTGTATTTGTTAAATTAAATGTTAAATCTTTATATTTAAATCAAGTATGTTTTAAGTTAAATATTGTATTTTTTTATTTTCACATTTAAACGCACCTTATAACATGTTTTAATGTATAAAATACCATTTAATTTTTTTTAAAAACAGTTTTATTTATGGATATGCCACCTTTCCTGAAACTTCCTTTTAACGTATTACTACTTTGGTTCCATGAGAAAAATTCACTTTTTAATATTGGTTTTGATATTTAGTTGAACTGTTTGTATTAATATACAGAGTGCATACTAGGGCCGATAAAAATTATATATTCTAATGTAAAATTAATTTTTTATCAGGATCTAGAGAATTACTTTATTTTTTTAAAATGAGATTTTTTTTACTATTTGTACTTCAAAGTTGACTTTTAACCTCACCGTGCTTATCATCTCGTTCTTTATTACTGTGATTAAGATCATGATCACATGGGTATATATTTCGAACCATTGGATTAGGATTCATCAGCTGCACTATGTGCTTAAATAGTTGTACGTTCAGAAATTTGTACAATCACTAAAATGTATTGACATTTTCTTTTGTTGTGGAAACAGTTGAACATAATTGATGGAAAGATGCAGTACTTGTATGATGAAAATGGTCGGAGATACGTTGATGCATTTGGCGGGATTGCAACCGTGTCTTGTGGGCACTGCCACCCTGAAGTTGTCCAAGCCATTGTAAAACAAGCCAGCAAATTGCAGCATTCTACCATCTTATACTTAAATCCCGCCATCGCTGAATTTGCTGAAGCTCTTGCCTCCAAGTTTCCCGGAGATCTAAAGGTGTTATCCAATGTTCCATCTTCCATGCATTTATAAGATTGATTGATGGAAATGTATGTACAACATCTGTACTGATCAGTTTTACTTGTTTATGTAGGTTGTGTTCTTCACGAATTCTGGGACAGAAGCTAATGAGTTGGCGATTATGATGGCACGACTGTACACGGGATCTCACGATATTGTCTCACTCAGAAATGCTTACCATGGAAATGCAGCTGCTACTATGGGAGCCACTGCTCAGTGCAACTGGAAGTTTAATGTGATTCAGGTACAAGTCGTTTCCCTTTGGAATCAGTTCCATAGTTCTCTAGAGAATGTAGAAGTTCTCTAGAGAATGTAGAACCTTTTATGAGTTATAAGGCACAACACTCAGAATCTTGAGAAGATTTTTTTTTGCTGAAAGTGAATTCTAATGATGTTCCTTTGTGTTGGTGCGCAGAGTGGATTTCACCATGCCCTGAATCCAGACCCGTATAGGGGATCATTTGGTTCTGATGGCAAGATGTATGCCAAGGATGTCCAGGATCTAATCCAGTATTCAACGTGTGGAAAGGTTGCTGCTTTCATTTCAGAATCTATACAGGTAAGCATCATTTCAGAGGTTGATTTCATTACTTAAAGAGGTCCTAGACTCCTAGTTTGGATTGGATATAATTTTGTGCAATGTGTGCAGGGAGTAGGTGGAATAGTTGAGTTAGCTCCTGGTTATTTGCCTGCTGTGTATAACAGCATCAAGGAAGCTGGTGGCCTTTGTATTTCTGATGAAGTTCAGGCCGGTTTTGGGCGCACTGGAAGCCATTTCTGGGGATTTCAGAGCCAGGGAGTTGTGCCAGACATAGTTACGATGGCAAAGGTTAGTCAATTTAGTAGAGAAAAATGGATCATCAGAAGGCTAATCTTTCTTGTCACACGGGAACTTCCATTTATAACCTTTCCTACAAGGAAGAAGTTTCTATTTCCTGATTACACGTGTATAATATTTAGAGATTCTTTTGCTGAATGGCACATGAATGTGTTATAAAAGATTAAAAATGATTCTTGTTTCTGTCTAATGTTTCTTCCACTCCAGGGCATAGGAAATGGGATTCCACTGGGTGCTGTAGTTACAACTCCTGAGATTGCAGAGGTTTTGACCCGTCGCAGCTACTTCAACACTTTTGGGGGGAATCCCGTGTGTACTGCCGCAGGACATGCTGTTCTAAGAGTGATTGAGAAGGAAAAACTGCAGCAGAATGCTCATGAGGTTGGATCCTACATGAAAGACCGCCTCACTGCCCTCAAAGATAAGCATCAGAGTAAGCATCACTGATTCATTTCCCAATTCGAAGGCGTTGTATGTTCTGATTTTTAACCATCTGAATCGACTTTATTTAACTCATGCAAATGCAGTCATTGGTGATGTTAGAGGCAGAGGACTGATGCTTGGAGTGGAACTTGTCACGGATCGCGAGCAAAAAACACCTGCTAAAGCTGAAATTGTAAATTTGATGGAGGAAATCAAAGGTATGCAATGCACACATGGATTTTTGGTAGCTGATCATGTTGAGAATGAGGAACTAAGGGGTTCATCTGTGATTCTCAGATATGGGAGTCCTGATCGGAAAAGGTGGATTCTACGGTAATGTTTTCAGAATCACCCCTCCCCTATGCTTCACCAAGGAAGATGCCGGTATGCTATTTTTCGCTGAATTCTTGCAAGAATCAAATGCTACAATGTAATGCTTAATGTTGGAACATATACGTGATCAGTTTTGCTTGTTTTGCAGACTATCTTGTGGATGTTATGGATTATGCGATGTCAAGGATGTGAATTGGGAGTAGTTGATTCTAAGGTCTCATTATTTTTATCTTTTAATTTGGCCAAGTTGCTTTGTACATAAAAAACTTAAGATTTATACGTTTGATAATTACATGGTGATATCATGTAATTTTTGTGTGAAGCAAAGCATGAAAACTGAGTTAACATCTCGTTGACTCCAACTATCTCTTGCACCCTTTTATTTTATTTTATTTTTTCTTGTTGAATGGAACGTTTAATTATTAATTTTGGGTATATATTGTGTGGTACTTTTAAATCCGTCCCCTATTTCTTAAGGCCAATTGATATAATTCTTTCTCTTTATTTGGACCGATCTTTTGTGTATTCTATTTCTTGATTATTTCTTTAGGAGAATGACCGAGCGAGAAAGTCATTACCGACTACAGTCCAAATTTTAACCTTCTCTCTATATATGTCACTACAATAGGAATTGACATTTTGGTCCTTTTTATTTGATACGGTGACGAATTCAGTTTTTCTTGTTTTGAACTCCCTCTGTCCCACCATTAATTGTAGGTCAACATTTAGTCCAAATTTTTAGCCGGCCGACGTGGTACGTATGGCCCAGGGGCAGCCGAGGGTATTAAAAAGAAAATCAGAATTAAAAAAGAGTTTTGTTTTTTTATTAATGAGGGCTTAAAGTGTTCCCTTCAAAATTTTAGTCTATTCTGTGCTATTACAAAAAAATGGAGGGAAACTGAAAAAAAATATATTTTTAATTACAAAAAACCATTTTATACCTACAATAATAGACCCAACCTTTTTACACTTATATAAACAACCCACCATATCCGCACCCTTCATTTTCCCTTACAAAACACTTCTCTTTTCTTCCAAAAAAACATGAAATAGCATAAATTTGAATGGAGAAATTCATGAGCCCTCGGTAAACATCACCAGGCTAGTTATGAGGAGCACAAGTATGTAGAATGATGAAAGGAACGTGGTGGCACAGTTCATGCTGGTCACTCAAGCCAGCAATGGTCGGATCATCCATGGAAGAGCTGTGGAAGCTGCTGAGCGGTGGGGGATCAACCTAATTCGAATAGTTCAAAAACATATAGAGTGTGATGAAGCAACAATTTACAAGAGGACAGTCGGTACATATCAAAAGCAAAAAGTCAGATCAATTAAGGATGCTTTCAAAGCTATCTCATTGCCTTTAAGAAAGACATGTAGGTGGGCCACAACTCAATGCAACATGAGCAAAAGCACCATACATAGACTCATAAAGTATGAAACACTCAGAAAGCATAGTAGTGCCATCAAACCTTTTTCTAAAGGGTACTTCATGCATGCACAAAAGTCAAGTTTGAAAGGCACTCATCAAAGGTAGGATTCAAGTCAATGTATAATATTGTTCATTTAGATGAAACATTGTTCTACCTTTTTGAATAGTCGGCTAACTACATTCTTTTACTGGAAGAGAAAAATCCACTTATGACATATAAGGGATATATCTCAAAAATCATGTTTGTTTGTGTTGTTGCTTGGCCAATAATTGTAGGAAATGGAGATGTTATCTTTGATGGTAAGTTAGATTTTCCCTTTGATCGATAAGGTTCTAGCCCAAAGATGGAGTAAAGACAAAGGTCAAGTTGCGACACATAGAAATAAGGAAATGCCTCATCAAGAAAGTAATTCCAACAATGAAGCAAAGGTGGCCAACAAATGCTTCAAAGACAATCTATCTCAAATACGATAATACAAAACTACATATACTTAGGGGTGACTTAGAGTTTGAGTGTGCTGTAAACTCAGATGGATTTCGGTTTATTTTAGACTTTCTACCATATAATTCACATGATCTTAACATCTGAGATTTGGGCTTTTCCGTGCCATTCAAAGTCTACAACAGAAGAGGGCTTGTAAAATAGTGGATGAACTAGTGCATGCAGTGGAGAATGCTTATGAAGACCTGTAGCTCAAGACCCTAAACAAGATGTGAGTGTCACTACAAGCTATGTGTGTAGAAGTGATGAAGACTATAGGCAGTAAAAATTTCCCGCCGCCCCACACCCGAAAGGACGCCCTAGCACGAATGGCTTCTTTGCTACCTAAGACCTAGAAGTGAATTTATAGTTGGTGAAGGAATGCATTCAGTTTTAACAAGTGAACGACAAGACTAGCCCAATTTAGAAGCTGATTCAAGACATATGGCAGTATAAGAACATCAACAATGAAGGGTAAGGCTTCAAGGCAGGTAATGGACTATTTTGAATGATAAATGTGTTGCATGCTTTTGGTTTATATGGTAAACATGTGACTAGATAATGCACGTGTTTACGCTGCAACAATTTTAATCATTTTTTTGTAAGACATTGTTGTGCAATATTACTGATTTTTAAAAAACCAAATATGTTTTTTTTGCCTTCCAAAACAAAGTTTTGTCATTATGCAGAAACATATGTTAGGCTATCAGTACAAATCACAGAAAAACAAGTGATATGCGTCCACCTATTTGAAAACTGAAGTCTCACTAGTAGAGAACCTTTAATTAAAGGCAGCACTTGAAGGCAGTTCTCCAAAAACAATCTTTAATTGGCGTTTTTGAGCTCGGAAACAAATCTTCGTGTCTCCGAATTTTGATTTAAGGCAGTTTTTGGTCAATTGAAGGCGGTTTTTCAATAATCACCTTTAATTAGAGTTAATTAAAGGCGGTTCAAGGTATAACACCTTTAATTAACCCTAATTAAAGGCGGTTATGTCAAACCTCCTTTAAAACTTATACTTTCCGAGTTCGCAAAGTAGGAACGAATGTTTTCCGAACTTGAAAAACATGTGGTTTCGATGGCTCAAAGAGCGGATACAGTTTGCAAGTTCGTAATTATTTCGTGTCAATTTCGGAGTTTGGAATATGTTGTAATTCGTGTCTTCATGCATATGTAAAACCTTTACGACTTCGGAAAAATATTTTAGTTTTATAAAAACAACTCATTTCATTATATGCAACAAAACACTAAATTTTTTAAGTCAACATTCAATAGTCATATCCAATAAGACTAGAACTTGATTTCAGCATTCAAATTAAATAGTCATCTAATAGTCATAAAATATTCACAAAAATTAGTCATCAAATGGAACTTAAATTCAACATCTGATTGTCATCTCCGATACTAATAACATGATAAAGTTTCTAAAATTCATTCTTCGACATCTTCAATGTTGCCGGTTGAAGTTGATCGGTGCGATTATTGTCAGGAGGTCGATGCTAGGTGGTGCTCATATGCTCGGTCAGATTTTCAAGGAATCTAATCTTAGCTTTCATGGCGCAAAATTCCTTGCGCATCCATTTGTTGCAATCCTTGAAACCTTTCAAGTATGACTTTTGAGTGCCTACAAAGTATTGTGAGCAACATATAAATTATTTAAACAATAAAAAATACAAACATTTAAGCGAATAAACTTGATGTAAACTAGTTTCTGACTTACCTTCCTCAATTCTCAGCCTCTTGCTCTCCTCGGGAGCTTCTCAGATTTTAACAAACCAATTACGGTCGCACAACACCCATTCCTTGTTCTCGAAGTAATTCTTGTCGAAATACTTTGGCCCTTTTCCCCCTTGTAAAACCAACCCCTCAACGCACTTCAAAATACGAGTGATTACACTTCCATATGGTAGGCGGGTCAACACCATCTTCGACGTCACAAAATGCAACATATGCCTAGATTTAGCCACCCCGGGATTGATTTTTCTACCCTCAATTATCAAATAGAATAACATGAGGGTTGTTTAATTAGGCTCAGTCAAGTGTCCGCCCGAGGGGACCAAACTCCTATTAATGATCTCATACGTGATACAGTCATCTATGTTCAAAAGGGTTTGATCAAAGGTTTCATATTTGCCTAAATCCAATCTATCATGGTGCAAGTACCTCTCCCTACACTCGACTGGGTCAATGTAAGGATAATCAACATCTAGCGGCCACTTCTCTCAATGGTAGCAATCATCTAACAGACCATCGAGATCCTGCGGGAAAAATAAATTTCGGGTGTGTGTATGGGCAGTCTAACACCTTGTTAATAATCCATTGGCTAATCGGGATCTCAATTCCGCCAACCCTAGTACTAGAATCCCCATTTCCCAAATCACGCATATTAGCATAAAATTGGCAAACATAATCAAAATATATTTTTTCATCACATGAAAGCAAAGTTTCAACATGTTGTTCACTAAATGGGTTAAGGGGATCGGCCAACCCTATAGCTAGATACTCATTAAAGTCGACAAGATATGTATTTATTAAATTTTCCTTCTCAAGTAATGTACCATACCTATTTTGAGCAAATTGGGAAATGAATATTTTTTCATCAAACCTGACATTGTCTCTGGTTGAACGAGCTCTCGGATTTTCGTGGCTTGAACCTCCCCTAGCCATGCAAAAATTCAGAGTTGTTTAGCAAAAAGTGAGAAAACTATGAATTTTGTGAGTTCGTAACTAGCCTAGGGCTTATGGATTTGGGGTTAAACTCTGAAATTTGATTCGATTCCCTGTTTTTTTTAATTTACTGGCGAGTTTTCGAGTTGAAAATTGTGATTCATCTCTATACATCAGAGAGACTAATCATTTCAAAGCTCGGAAATGATTCTTTTCAAAAAAAATGTGCGCTTTGAATTTTCCAAAGTTGACCATGAAATGACGTACGAACTTGGAAAGTCATTTTCCGAGTTCGAAAAACCATATGGTACATACATGTATGAATGAGACAAAATACTTTCTGAGCTCGGAAAAATGACTGGCCAATAAATACAAAGGCAAGATACCTATTCGAGCTCGCAATTGTGTCTGCACTTTTTTGCCTTAAAGTGAAATTTTCAAGTGAGATACTACACATACATCCATTACATTTTCAAATCCAACACATGAATCCATTACATTCCGGAGGAATGTAAAAAATCATAAACATTCTCAAATCTTGCGAACACATGGATTCAAATTATAATATACAAAATCTATACATTCTCAAATCAAATCCAAAATCTCGATCTAAATCCAAATTCTCAAAACAACTCCAAATTCTCAAAATAACTCCAAATTTTCAAATCAAACGGATATAACTAAAAAAAATCATAATCTTCCAATATTTATTCTAAATCTTCTACCCAACCATCCTAAGAACCTTGTCCTCAGGAATAACACACGTCTTCTTCAACATAGTGGTAATCAAACGGCCGTAAGTGAGATATTTCTTCTTCGTTTGCATGGCCTTCAACATGAATGAGATTATGGCATACCCGGGGTTTATCCTGACTCCCTTTGTGACATAGTAAAACAACATCAAGTTAGCAATGGTCGACTCACAAGTGTGGCCGCCCGTGGGCAAAACATAAAGACATATCCACTCATACATTAGGCGCGGCTCTATGGTCAACACAGTGATATCGTAGCTCTCTGACTTTCCCGCATCACTTTCCATCCTCCTAAAATATTTCCTAGCCATAGTGATCAAACAAAGTGGGGGTAGTCTCGCTCACGCCTGTCCAAACATGTGTGCGATAAATTTCTAGGAGACCATTAGGGTGATCGAGCCTTAATTTCTCGAGGGTGGTGTAAGTGGGACTCTAGGGCTACGTTAATTGTATAAGTAGTGGCATATACTTCTTTCCCATTAACCCTAGTCAAATCACGATCGTTCCTACTTTGACCCAAATTCGCATAAAATTGTATCACTTCATCCACATGAATGGGTTCATCCATACATAGTAGTTTTTCTAAATGTTGGGTTTTGAAATGTGTGAGCAAGTAGTCTAAGCTTAATTCTCCTACAGATAATGCTAATATAACCTTTAAATTTGTAACTCTCCTATTCGAAAAAATGGCATACCTTTGCTCGGTGGTGTCGTTGAAGAATTTTGGAGGTTTTTCAATCTTCATGACAGGATGAGGGTTTCGATTGCTTGCCCTTGATTTTACACCCATGCTCTTTCGGCTCATTGAAAATAGTCTAAGCTTGGGTTAGAAAGCAACACAAAATTTTGAATTGGGAGTTTTTTCGTTGGCCAATCTAGGGTTTTGATTTGGGGATTAGAATGAATAGGCTGTTATGATCTAGGATTGAAATATTTTAAACATTCGAGCTCGTACAGTATTTCAAATTAGCTATCTTAGTTATGATCTTATTTATAAAGTTTGAGAGGCTAATGGGTCTAAAGTCCCCAAATGAAGAAGAAGATTCATTTTTTGGGATTAGGGCTATGAAGGTACTTCCAATGGCTCTTGGGATTTTCACCCCATACTGATATTCTTGGACAGCTTTCACCAAATTGTCTTTGATGAGCTCCCAAAAATGTCTAAAAAAAGAACCCGAAAATCCATCCGGTCCTGGTGCACTGTGTTGACCTAACTCCTAAACCCCTACTTTATCTTCCTTTAGTGTAGCTAATTTGAGAAGTTCCTGGTTTTCCTATTCCGAAACTACACTACTGATGTGTGGGATAAAGAATTTTAATGCTTGACCAGATTTATCACTATTTTCATCAGTAGGCAAGGCCTTGAAGTAAGATTCTGCCTCTCTATCTATGTCATTTGGATCTGAAATCCAAATGTTGTGTACATTTTTAATTTTTGAGATTCTTAGCCTTGAGTGTGTTTCTTTTACACATTTGTGAAAATATTCCGTATTTAAGTTACCATCTTTTAACCAGTGAGTCTTTGTTTTTTTGTTTCCAATAGGTTTCCTGCTTGGCTAATCTCTTTAACAATTTAGACCTAGCTCTATTAAGCTCTAATCTATCTTTGCTATTGTTTG
>JAULKM010000013.1:2603550-2619712 GCA_032355605.1 Rubia tinctorum
ATGTGCTTCGCCCGCTTGTGAGCAACTGGATTCTGAGCTAAGAAGATGGCGCTACTGTTGTCACATAACAGCAGCGGGGGACCAGACAAAGGAACTCGAAGATCTCGGAGTAAATGAGTGAGCCAAACAACCCCTGAAGCAGTGTTGGCTAGCGCCCTATACTCAAACTCTGTATTGGAACGAGAAACAATGGGCTGCTTCTTGGCACTCCAGGAAACCAAATTGCCACCAAGAAAAATAGCATATCCATAAGTAGATCGGCGAGTCGCTAGACAGCGGGCTCAATCAGCATCAGAATACCCCCAATAACTCAGGAGAACTAGCAGTACGAAAGGTAAGGCCGAAATGGAGGGTACCACAAACATACCTCAAAATCTGTGTAACTACAACAAAATGATCATCACTGGGGTCCTGAAGAAACTGGCTGACCGTGTTGACCAAGAAGGCCAAGTCTGGGCGAGTGATGGTGAGATATTGAAGAGCTCCAACAATAGAATGATACAGGGTCGGATTCCTGAATGGGGAACTGGTCTAACTGTGCAACTGAGATCCAAGAAGAAAGGGCGTGGAACTTGGTGCAGCGTCAGACATACCAGCTCGAGTCAGGATGTCCTGAGCATACTTTTCTTGACTAAGAAGTAAACCTGGTGAAGTAGGTGAAACTTCAAGACCAAGAAAGTAATGAAGATCAACGAGATCTTTGATCGCAAACTCTTGATGTGTCCGATCAATGAACTGGCAAAAAAGAGTCGAGTCATTTCCTGTAAGAATGATGTCGTCCAGATAGACAAGGAGATACAGTAACGACGACCCTCTCGAAAGAACAAATAGAGAAGTGTCGGCTGAGCTGCACTAAAAACCAAGCTGAATCAAACAACTGCTGAAATGCTGGAACCATGCCTGAGGGGCCTGCTTAAGACCATAAATAGCCTTTCGTAAGCGACAAACATAATTCGAATGAACAGGCACCTGATATCAAACTGGTTGCTTCATACCGACAGGAGTATCAAGAGCTCCATTAAGAAAAGTGTTCTAAACATCCAGCTGATGAAGCGGCCAGGAACGCATCGTGGCAATGGCGAGAACCATCCAAATAGTGGAGGCTTTGACCACATGACTGAAAGTGTGGTCAAAGTCAAAACCCAAAATCTGTGAGAAACCATGCGCCACAAGTCTGGGTTTGTGACGATTAACAGTGTCATTTGGTCGATACTTGAGCCTATAAACCCATTTGGAGCCCACAATGTTAGCATCCGAAGGTTGAGGCACCAAGTCCCAAGTGTGCTGGTCACAAAGAGCCGTCATCTCGTCATCCATGGAAGAAACCCAAGGCGGATCCTAAAGAGTAGTGCGATAATCTGTGGGCTCAGACTGAGCAAGTAGAGCAGCTGTAAGATCATGATCAATAATGTCTGAATAATCCTTGTGCTGAATAACACAAGTAGCCAACCTTGTAGCTACCTGATGAGTGTGAAACCGAGGTGGAGAGATCGGAGGAGAAGTCGCGACCGGCAAAGTAGCCAGTGAGGTGGCCGGTGAATCGGGTGGAATAGTCTGCAAACCAAGAAAACTGGTCGATGGCGAGAAGGGCGAAGAAGGATGCATCAGAGCAGCCACTGGATGGTCTGAATCGGAAAAGCAGAGAGAACAGGGTGCTGTAGTCGGTGAGGATGATAGCATCGATGAGCCAGGAGGGCTAACAACCAAGTTTATAAGCCGAGCATGAGGAGACGCCATAGGGATATAAGTTGTTGTATCAGTGAGATTCAAAAAGTAGAGATATCCAGAGAGGATGTAGGTACTCTAGTAGAAGCATCGGCATAAGGGAAGAAAGTGTCGTCAAACCGAGGGTGTCTGACATATATCTTTCCAGATGTAGGATCCAAACATTGATATCTCTTGTACTGGGAACCGTACCCTAGAAAGATACAGGGCAAACTGTGAGGAGCGAGTTTGTGAGCCGCATATGGACGGAGATAAGTATACACACGATAACCAAATGCATGGAAGTTTGTGTATATAGGAACCCGACCATTGATAACTTCATATGCTGATCGTTTGCCAAGGATAGGAGTGGGCAGCCGATTTATAGTATAAGTATCTACAGCAAAGGCGTGAGGCCAGTGAGAGAGAGGAACATGAGAATGGTATAACATAGACAGACCCATATCAGTAATGTGGTGGTTCTGACGCTCAGCCCGACCGTTCTGCTCAGGAATATATGGGCAAGAAATCTTATGGTGAATACCCTTTGTCAAAAGTGAGAGCGTAAGCGACCATTTACGAACTCAGTTCCCACATCACTGTGAAACACCTTAATTTTGGAAGATAACTAGTTCTCCACAAAAGCCTCTAAATAGCGATAAACATCCCAAAAATTAGAGTTGCAGCGCAGTGGGTAAAACCACAAGAGTCGGGAATGATCATTAAGGAAAATAGCATAGTTGGAGAAACCATCAGAAGATAAAATAGGAGAGGGCCCCCATAAGTCACAGTGAACTAGATAAAGTACCCTAGCAGCACATTTATCATTTGTATAAAAAGATAAACGCTTCCCTTTAACCTTTTCACATGTATCACAAAGGGTAGGCTTTGGAAAAATTGATGAGATATATAAAGATCCAGAAGCTCGTAAACCATAAATAATGGAATGCGGAAAATGACCAAGTCTAGCATGCCAGATTTCAAAAGACGCACACGACTTATTTGATTTCACAGTAGATAACAAAGCAGATGCACCACGGTCTAAAACATAAAGCCCATTTTCACTATGACCGTGGCCCAAGGTTTCACTAGTGATTTTATGCCGAATAATAAATGAGTGATCATCAAAGCAGACAACATCATTTAAATCCCGAGTTAATTTGCTAATCGAGGGCAATTTTTAGTGATACAGGCACAATAAGCACATCATAAAGAGACAAGAATTTAGAAATCCAACAATCACCAACATGAGTAATAGGGAGTTAAGAATCATTACCAACATATACGCTGGAAGAACCATAATAAGGTGTGACATGATCAACAGCAGCAGAGGACAATGTCATGTGTATTGTAGCGCCTGAATCTAAAATCCACTTAGAACCACAATGCTTAAATGCTGAATTAGGACCAAATTGTGCCATAATGCTGACCCAAGCTAAGTGTGTGCACAAAAAAATTGTAAGCTGAGTGTTCACGAACCATGAAATGCTGAAAATCTGCCCTGGACCGCGCGTGTAAACTAAACGCTGAAAAATCCGCCCCACGCGTATGCTGGCGCGCTGAATATATGGTTGGACGCGTGAATCCGACACGCCTATGAAAGCTGCTCGCGCGTGAACAGAACGCGCTTGAAGGGTCGCTGATGAAGCCGGACAGTGTCGACGTTGGGCTGCTGGAGATGACGCTGGCGTATCAAGAAGGCACCGGAGAAGAACTTTGGTCCTCCGGAAACTGGAGAGAGACGCCGATGGGGGAGAGAAAACCAATGTCGGAGAAGAAGACGTCGTCAGGGTCAAGATGCAGTCAGAGAAGAACAAGTCGAACGCCCAATTTTTGAACAAGATCCTGGCCAAGACGCAGTCAATGCCGATGAAAACGGATACCTGGAAAGGCCGATTGAAAGAAGAATGGTCGGGAAGAAAATGACCACCGTAAGATTGCCGAGAGTCTGCTTGAAGTCTGTAAAAAATTCACCGAAATTTTGCCGGTATCAAGTTGTAGTTTGGTCGGCCTGATAAGAGAGGGAGGGAGGGAGGAAAAATTAGTGTTTTGGGTTTAGAATCAGAACTTGCTCTAATACCATGAAAGAGTGATTTTTTCATAAATGATTATGATATTACTGAATGCAATAAATAGACTCTTTCCTTGTCAGACTAGGGTTTTACGGAGCGCAAAAAAATGGGAGGCAAGTGCCCGCACAGAAGCGTGAAGAAGCGGCGTTACTCTCACAAGCAATTTCGCCGCGCCAAATTCCTCGTCAAAGGCGACGACGCCGTTTTTGATGAGCTGAGCAAGCTAGAGGGCTTGAACAAGCCCTTGCCTTTGGACGAAGATCTTCCTGGCATGGGACAATTTTATTGCTTACACTGCGAGTGAGTTTTTTAGTTTTTTTGGGGGGATTTATGTTTCAATTGGTTGATTTTTTTTTGAATTTGTTCTAAATTTTGGCTTGTTATGTTGCAGTCGGTATTTCGCAACTGCGGAGATTATGGACGACCATTTTAATACCAAACGACACAGGAAGCGGTAATATTTGAGTTTAGTTTGATAACACATGAATTAGCTTAGTTAGTTTAATCAACCAAAATAACCAGTATAGTTTGCTAAAATTTCGTTTGTATGGAATAGGTTCTTTTATTGAATGACTGCCTGCATCTTTTTGTGCTTAAAATTACTCGTTAATTACTAGTAATAATTAGAGAATTGCAAACCTGACTGTCAATTGGAGCATAGCTTGATTAGTTAGTTGACGGTTAAGGGCTACTGCTCTGAAAGAGTTGATTAGAGTTGCAGACTCTTTATTGTTTCGTAAGTGTTCTGGAATCTGAATAAGGTGCCCTTTTGGTCCGTCTCTTATCTCCGTAAGAACCATGAAAGCAGAATAGGCGTTGTTTGTATAGAGCCTTTCAAATTCGGAGTAGAGACAGGATGGCTATTATCCTCAATACTAGTTTTTTCTACAGAAGATCTGCCGTAAGAATCAGATAGTTTGAAACAAAACAATATGTTTTCCAGTAACTATCCCCTGGCACTTGTTCACAATCTTTATCTAATGGAAGTAAATTGTTCTCTGTAGCTATCTTGGTTGTTGAATGGCTTGTTAATAGACTACTATATGAATCGATGAGTATTATATCCTTAACCTCTTTGGTGATATTTCAGTTTATCCAAACTTAATCATCTATAATATAGAAGTATGTTGTGGTTTGTTAAGTGTATGTATAGAGTCGCTCAGTGGTATGATTCTCGCTCCTTTAATTGAAGAAAGCTACTTAAGTTCAGGGAAGGCACTTTCTAGTATTTGTGTTTTCTATTAATCTGTGCAACTTAGGTGTTACAGCTCATTGCCGTTCTATGTAATCCAACTATTTGGAACTGAGTTAAATGAAAAGAAGTTGCTTAGAGAAGAATGTAATTGGTAAAGATGTCCAGTTTTTCCTAGTTGCTCGATTTTTTTAAAACGCTCCTCTTCCTGATGTCTGTCTCTATGATTGTCACGTAAAGCAGGGGACATTAAGGATGAATGATGAATAACTTTATGCTTGTTGATTCTGTGTTTGCAGTATCAAGTTGATGAATGGACCTGCACCTCACACACAACTCGATGCTGAATTGGCAGCTGGAATGGGAAAGCCAGACAATGGTCCAAAGCTGATGTCAAGCTGAGGTTCTGCTTCATGCTAGTGTAGTTGATGGATTGCTGTATTTCCATATTCTGAGTTTAACAGTTTCATTTTATGTTCTGTGTCTGATGATTTAGATGAAATTTGAGCTTCTTGTACATTAAGTATACTGCTACTACAAGTCTTGTGTGTTACATTCCTGATTAACTGATATGTGTCCTACAATAAATAGGCACTTGGCAGGACTAGTTAGCACGTCGAAGTAACCCTTCTGGGCTCCAAAAAAAATGCAATAAATAGAGTACAAAAGGTAAACTAGGTTTAATAGAACTCTAGTCTAGTCATGAACCTAATCCATAATCAAAGCAAATCTAATCATCATATTGATTTATTCTAAGAAATATGCACCTATTGAATTGGGCATATTAGGAACTTTTCCGAATCACTAATTTTGGAGGTAAAAGATGGAGAGTATAAGAATAATCCGCATGTTGATTCTTCATAGTGCTCTAGTTACAACAAAATTACTACCTCCGTGACGTTTCAAGTTTCACTTTTTAACTTTTAATAATTGACTTAAAAATATTTTATCCTTAATATTTTTCATTAAAAATAATTAAAACGTGTGAAAATTTAATATTTTAAAAATACATGTTATAACGAATCTAGCAATATATCACACAATATTATTTATACGTATATACCAATTCAATTTTATGGTCAAAGTTACAAAATTTTAATTAAATGAATAGTTATATTGTAGTTTGAAATGCAACATAAGGAGTAATAAAGTAGGGCATGTGAGTATCTCAATTCTCAATTCAGTGTGGTTGAAACTTAGCGCAAAAATGTAACGATTTTACAATTTAAATGAATCCTAAAATGTCTAAATGAGTCCCAAAATGGACCCAAAAAAAATAAATTTAGGCCCCAGCAAGAAATATAACTCCTTTTTCGTCCCAACTCTTTTGAAACATAACTTTTAGCCCTTGGTGCCTTTGCAGTTATAGCAAGCCAACGTTAGAAAAGGTCACATGGTTGTTACATGACCACTTGTTCCAATTTTTTCAAGGGTAACCTTGTTCGGCCCAGTCCATTTGAGTGGGCCTCTATCACAAGACCATCGGCCCACTTCAGAGCATCTACAGAAGAAGTCGTTCCACCGAGTGCACACGCTTCTAAACTCACCCATAACGCTTTCCAGCAATAATTCCCGCGACTAATCACCGACGAAGATCCTCCAGAATTCGATGAGAAAGCCAATGGCTTCTTCTTCAAATCGGGTCCTTGTAATAATCCTCGCGTTCTTCTCTGTGATTTCCGGTTTCTCTGCGGAGGTGGGAAGGTGGGTTGCTTTTTAAAATGCGTTTTTGTGTTGAAATTTTTTGTAGTAGTTTCATGATTTGTGAATTATGCAGAAATGAAGAAATTGTGCGATTTGGGGGCAGAGCTTTGATGGGTTTTAAGGAGACCCCTGATGGAGGAAATGTTACCTATGATTGCTCGCCTTCTGGACCCTGTGTCCCCTGTGCCTACTCTGAGAAGGTAGCTTAATTTTCCAATTGATTCAAGTCTTGTGTTGAACTTGAGTGTTTATGTGTTCAGATTTCTGATTGTTCATTTTGTAGAAAATAATTGTTTTATGTAATTATGAACAGTGCACCGTGTATTTAGACTCTATACTAAATATGATTGCGATATATGATCCATGTAGCCGGTCTTGCGTAAAGGAATAAAGGATTGGTGGAGGTGGTGGTTTATTTTGTTTGTTTTTTCAGATCCTCCTTCAGCAATTGAAATTCGGGGAGGATTCGAATTTATTAGATATGTGTGAGATTCTTGATTCTTCGGATGGAGTATCTTGAATTTCCAAAAAAAAATTAGCATTAAAATGAGAGGTGATTAGTGAGTGTTTGGTATGTGTGTGATTCTGAAGTATATCAATTTTGTGAATGAAACTTATTGCCTCTGCGTGATCGTGGTAGTATCGTAGATGACTTAAGTTTGTGTGATATTTGTGATTGTGGAGTATCTTTAGTTTCCGGATTTAAGTTACTGCATTTGCGTGATTCTGGTGACATTGTGACTCAAAGCACCACCTCCTAAAAGGAAAATTAGAGATGATTGAAGTTCCTTTGTATGTGTGATTCTTGTGTATCTAAATGCTGTGAATGAAATTACTTGCATTTTGTACTTTGTACCTGATTTATTTGTTTTGGCAGCACTCAATGTCTATAGACCATGTTACATTTGCTTATATTAAACTTATGAGCCTTGTGTGTCTGAAGTTGGAAATGAAAATGATCATTTAGTGTCACCTTGTCTTTTTCAAGATGTCCTACTCCTTATGGCATCTTTTAGTTTGACTATTCTGCATTACATGTAGAATGATGAAAAATATCGCTGCAGCGAAACTGGATACCGTATTCCTTTAAAATGTCTCAATACTGGCTCTGGATCGAAGAAATTAAATAGCAAAAAAGAGAAGAAGGGTCGATCTACTTTGGAAGCGACGGGTAACGTGGCATTGCGTGCTGCACAAGAACTTGCTTATTCTTCAATGCAGAGACATCTACTTGATGAGCCATCCGAGTCAGACTCATCGGAGGATGGCAAACAGGCTTACATTACTTACAGAAGTTGTATACCTGCCGAGAATGAAGAAAAGTTGTCCGTACTTGGTTTTGAGGTATGCTAAATTTTATTTTCCTACTTTGGTTTATCGAAATTCGACTCTTGTGTCTTGTTTGCAAATAAGTACTTATCTTTAACTTTTTGACATGTCTTGATGATTGTTTCATGAAACTTTTTCTGGTTTTATTATTGAAAAGGGGGTATATGTTTTATGTTTTCAATGCTTATTTTGTTTCAAATCAGAATGGTTTGTGCGGCTCCTCTTTCATTGATGTAGTACTCTTTCTCCAACTGAATTCTGTGCCGTTATTTTTAGGCACTCATGCTTGGTTTGCTGCTTGTAAGTGGCTCGGCCATGTACTATAGAAGGAAACGAGTGAACAATGTTGGACCAGGAGGGGCTGTGAGAGTACCGAATAATTCTAGGTTTTAAGCTCATCTCCTGATCTCTGTGCTTGCCTGATTAGACCAGTGATGGTTACAACCACAAATTTGTACATTTTCTGCAGTTGGTAGAATATTTTGTTCCTTTTCTCCTCCCTTACTTTGGTTTGAGCTCAGTCTCTGTTTTATTGAGTGATCAAACCTGGGAGGTCATAATGTGAAGCTCGATAATATGAAGGGTATGATCCTACAAAATTTTACAATTACATATTGCTATTGACCATGAAACTCTTTGTTCGATAATAGATTTGGCTTTGTTTAGTTCTAAGAGAATTTCAGGAAAGTGGTTGAGATGCCTGGCAACCAGAAAAAGCACTCACAACACAATTTATATGCACATAGCGTTGAACTTTGAAATATTTTCAGGAATTAAAACAAAAAAACCAGTTCACTCAGCATTTTAGGAAGACGTTCTATGATGCAGAATGGCCCCAGCCAATACTAAAACCAGATGCTCAGTTTAGGTAATTCTAAAACTTTAAATTTTGGCTGGAAAATCTCTGAAAAAACTAGCATAAACTGCCTAAAATGGCAATCGAATCCGGTGGCTAAAGTTAAAACGCAGACATACACAACGCAATATATAACATAAAGTCATGTTATTGCTGCTTCCTTCTATTTCCCCCCAAAAAAAAATATACAAAGACAAAAATACTTGTTGCCTTCCCATGAATTGTTGGGCAAGAATCCCGAGCACAAAATCAAAGTAAGCAGCAGACGAAACTCCAAAAAAAAAAGAATGATGACAGTAATAATCCTCAAACAACAAAACTACTCTTTAAGACACATCTACAGAGAGAACATGCATGCGAGGACTACAAGGAGCCGTCGACAAGCACATAAGTTTATAAAAAATAGTCGGGAGTTTTGCGGGTGGTGTCGGGCTCAATCTGCCGTGGAGCTGGATCGAACTGCAGAAAATTCTGCTCCATGTTCTCCCCAATCTCGAGTATTGCAGCCATGTTACCACACCGGTAACAGTAGTTTGGAGCGCTGAAGACAGTCACCACGTTCTTTTCCTAGAAAAAAAATGCATAAATCACGTGATTAAAAATTAGGTTTAAGTGCGTGATTGGAGGATGAAATCAAGAGTTCTTCGCGGATACTAACCTGACACCAATTGTAGCCCTCCATGACAAGCTGATGTGCTCTTGAAATCAGAGTTAACCCATTTGTGTGGTTGAACTGAGCAGCAATATCCTGTCCAAAAGTGTATCCAGCACCTCGAGGCGATATGCCCCATCCACAGCGGTCATCTGGATCAGACCACAACAGGTCGCACATTGGTCATTCATGTGGAACCTACAACATCAAAATCATTTCAACAAGAAAGATCTAAACACCAAATAGGAATAGAATTAAAAGTTTGATTAAGGACATGGACAAGTAAAAGGAATTACGTGACGCAAAACAAACAAATAAATGTAAATTGATAGGTCACATCAGCTATTTGGGTTCGATTTATCAATGTACCTCCTGTATACGGTCCAAGGATCGAATATTATCCAGAGTGTCCAGAGAAGGTGAAAGCCCTCCATGCAAGCAGAAAATCTACAGAAAGAGCTGCTTCCTATCATAATTGTCATGACATTAATTAACCATGAGAAATTCAATAGAAGTACACCACAAACCTGGCTCTCAATGAGTGCTGTCAGAGGAAGGTAATCAAACAGATCAGTAAAATACTTCCAAACATTAGCATTTCCATACTTCCTCAAGCATTCGTCATAAAAACCATACCTGAAGTGGAAATACACATTTTATAAACTTTACATTCATAAATAAGCATGTTCTTAAATATCCAATCCTTTATAGAAGATACAGTTAAAAATTCATAAGGCAAAGCTTTTACAAAAGATCATCAATATCGCGAGTAAAATCCAATAGCTCACTATGAAAGTACCAGCTATATATACAGTGGCGGATTTAGAAAATAAATTCCATAAGGGCACACTAATAATAGTTAATAGTATATTAGAAAATAAAATATAAATTAGATATATTAATGAAACTTAAATCTCAATATAAATAATATATTATAATTTCTTTAAATTTTTAAATTTTTAAATTTTTTGATAAATTTTAATTACTCTTTATTCAATAGTTCAATAAGAGTTTTTTCGATTAATGCAACAAGACAATCATGGATTGAACTAGGAACATTTCATTCCATTGCACATGATGTACATTTAAATTCCTCCTATCAATAACTTTCTTGCAAATAATCTCGAAATAAATTGATTAAAACAAGGAGAGTGCAAACGGACTCTTAAGGCAGATAATCATGTGAGTATTTTATTTTACGATGACGAATAAATAGAAGGATAACTTGCCAAAAATTTAAATTTATGAACATAAAAAAAATCATTCAATACTTGTAATAGAAGATATAGAGAAATAATCAAGTCTAAAGTTTATGATGTTAATTGAAATGGATAAAATACAACTAATAAACTTTTCAAAGGTTGCTTCTGAAAATTCATCTTTATACCGAGAACACATATACAATTAATTTTTTTAAATTAATTTAAAAAATAGAAATACCAAACAAGGGTGGGGTCAGTGGGGCACGTGCCCTCACTCTAAATCCGCCAGTTTATATATATAAGCCACAAATCATGAAAATTAGAAACTCTGAACCTAATCTAACCCCACAATAAACTGACAGAAAGAGCGAAGCTTTGCTTTCAAACCACCTATATCCATCAACTGATCATGAAAATTAGAAACTCTGAACCTAATCTAACCCCACAATAAACTGACAGAAAGAGCAAAGCTTTGCTTTCAAACCACCTATATCCATCAACTGATATTCCTCATCCATCAGAACAATAGCTATTTGTCATGTTCCACATGAAAGTAAATATTGTAAGTCACCAAATATCATCAAAATCATCATCACAAATAAGACATTTTTTAACTCTAAGAGCCTAAGCAACTATGTGCATCGGGGCATGGGAAATGAAAGGCGCCATAAACATTAAAAACGGAAATTTTAACCAAAAAAATTTGAGGCATTCATTTCTCTAAAAAGAGGAAATACAACATTCATATCATAATCATTAAAAGTTAATGCATGTAGCTATAGGTGCTAATCTGTACATAGATCTTACACTTGAGTAATCTGCCGGCTTTCATGATTTCCCCTAAGAATTGTAATTCTATCTCTGTAACGAACTTTCAGAGCCACTAACAGTGTGACTGTCTCCACAAAATAGTACCCATGATCTGCATTGAACAGAACAGTTATAATTAAACATTAAAGCTTGCCAAGTACGTAAGTAAACAATAAAGGAGAACAATTACCCCTTCAGGACTAAAATCTGCAAGCACTACATACTATTGGTCTAAGAATACATACACTATTAGGATGCAATAAGTAGAAGAGCGTGGGAAAAGGGTACAATGAGGAGAGTTAGTAGCAAGTATAAGGCAGTAAACCATCTTCATCAAATGTTAAACCAATACAAGTTGTAGAAGAAGTATTCTGCACAACATGAGCAATGGAAGCTGAACAAAAATTTATCTTTAAACATGACAAAGCATCAGAAAAGGATCAAACAAATTCTCACACATGCAATAGAACCACCCCACCCCCACCCTACAAAAAAAAGAAGAAAAAAAGAAGAAGATTGACATTCATTTCCTTCTGATAATTTGGTCTGGTGTTGAAGGAAAACATGTCCATATTTATTCACTTTCAGAGTTTCAGGCAAGAACCAAAACTGACAGTGATTAAAACCTCTATTATGACACAACGCACTAATCCATTAGTCACAAACTAAATGTTGGCTTTCTTCAACAAAGTTCAAGGCTTCAAGCACGACTAATCATCAACAAGAAAAAATAAGCCTTAATGAGGGCAGCAGGTCAAGTCCTTATTTACGGAACTATATCTTTTCAAACGTATCCATAGGCGAAGTGCAATACTTTATTCGAAGAGTTCAAACAAACTGCAACTAAAGCCTCTTCCTCCATATACTACACACATTTGGGCTTCATTCCCACAAAATGCAATGTTTTAGGCTTAGAAATCGACCTCTTCAGATTATTTACCCACCGCTGCCTAATAAACCTCTTCCAACTCTACCATCCTGAACAGTTCCTCAGCATTTCTGTATCACGGATAAGTCATTCTAAAAACGCAACCAGCCCCTGATAAAGATTAACCTACACACCCATAATAATCCCCTCCAAACACAAACAAGCAGATCTACGTATCCAAATCTGAAATATATATATAACAGGCAACCCGTACACACATCATATAGATAAGCATCACCAGTAACCTATTCGAAAATCCAAAACATAGAAAGCTCCGCCACGGGGAAATGAAAACCTTACCAACATAATCGCCCATGAAGAGGTAATTGGTGTCCGGCGCGTTGCCTCCTATCCGGAAGAGCTCGATTAGATCGTAGAACTGGCCGTGGATATCACCGCAGACGGTGACCGGGCATTTGACCGGCTGCACGTTCCATTCCTCCACCAGAATCGCCCGCGCCTGATCGCATAGCGTCTTCACCTCGGCCTCCCCCAACGGCTTGCACTCCATCAACTGCTCTATCTGCCTATCCAGATCCGCGTGCGACGGCATTTTCTCCCAATCTCTATCTCCTCGGCCCGATCTAGGGTTACCTCTCCGATCGTCGAGAGCTCCGATTAGCTAATCCCAGATTCAAACCGGAAAATCAACGAAATAATTTAACCTAACCACCGAAACGAGAGAAAAAAAACAGAAAAAAATTGCCGCGAAATCTAAGGTTTGTGTTGGTGCGATTTCGAGATCATCTCCTACCAGCTCGAATTCATTCTCTGCTGGAAAATACAGAGAGGAGAGGAAAAATTCGTCTATTATCAAGCCCTACTTCAATATATATGATTAAATTTATTTTAATTGGATGTAAAAAAAATGTTTTTTTCTAAAAGTATTTATATTAATGGGTCTGTCTGTCTGTCTGTATCTAGATGTGTTGGGTTGTGAATTGTGATGATGGGCGGAAGAAATAGAGAGAGAAAGTAAGAAGGGTAGAGAGAGAAAGAAATGGGTGGGGAATGCCAAATGAAAGTCAAATTCAGCCCAAATGACATGCAAATGTAAATGACAAGTATTAGAATGTGTTAATGGTGAAAAGTGAAAACTCACTTTTGCATTGGGAAAATTGCAAATAACCATTACAATGAATGAAATTGATGTTTAACTTAACTAACACACAACCATAACCAATTTGTTATTAGGAAATTAGGATGTTTAGATTACATGCCAATCAGATTAGTTTTCTATACTTGTACAGATTAAAAATTCGATAAAAAAATTGTAACACCGTCATCAAGATATTACATTGCTTCCTACAAAAATCATAATCATTTGGTAGACATTAATATCACTACTCCAAATAGGTATTGGTGTGGTTAACTCCTTCCAAATAGATGCATTGGTAGGGAACAAACGTGTGCGGGCTTTCTGCTTCCTTGGTTCCTACCAACAAATCCCCAGATTAATTTCGGGAGAGAAGTTCCGATGTTTATGTTAGTACTTTGTCCCTTGACATCTTTATCTCCAGTTTAGTGAGCATGCCTTGCCTCCGTAATGTTTCTCATATTTACAGACCTTTGGTGAATTATCACTCAGTTTTGGGGGGTTTGTGTTTCTCCGATCATAGTGAATGTGGTTCTTGTTTCTCAGGTCGTGGTGGTCATGGTTATCGTGGTAAACATGCGAACCTCCCATGGCGGCTGAGCGAACAATGTCCTTGTTGCGTGCTTCCAATGTTGTATGGGGTTGTTTTAGCCTTTGGGTTGCCATTTCACTAGTAGGTCTCTTAAATGGGTTGGGTGTTTGATTATACATATACCATAATCCCCATCAGCCACTCAACCTTGTGAAAAACAATTTAAGTGTGTACCGGTGTTTGATCAAATAAACTAATGCATTGAGAGCAAGTACAGTGATCGTAAGTAATTTGACTCGTTCGTCCAGATGTCAGTTGCACCGTCTACTTATGTATCAAAGTTTTAACTATTTGATTTTAGTTACTATCAATTAGAGAAAAATGGCCAGTGAAGCACTATTGAAAGAAGTTTTCACGTAATTTTACAAAAATCATGATTAGAAAGCGACTTCCAACATGATAACCTTTCATTTCGAATGTTAATTTTTTTTAACAAGAAATGAGTCAGCCGTATTATAAATGAGTTTAACTGTCATCTAAAATTCAAATCACAGTCTAAAATTCAATTTGGACTACAATTAAACAAACGGCGAAATCAAATATGACGGCGAAAATAAATTATGACTGAAAGTTTAACTCCAATTCGTTTCATTTGACCAATGACTCAGTAGTCAGTACTGACTTTGTTCATAGCTTAACTCCTGCATTTTACTTTTGAGTTTACAAAACAATTTTTGGACGAAAGAATAATTTATATTCAAAACTAAAGTTCCTAAATCCGATTGAAAGTTATCTGAATAATATGGATCACCTGTAAATCTCGATCAAAGTCAGATCTTTCTTCATTAATAGATTACACATGCAAATGCAATGGTTAGTAATTTATAGATTATACACATGCAATGCTTAGTAACTTAGTAAGATCATATGTTACGGCGTGATTCTTACAAGCCATCTGGTGCTCTAATTGGTTAGCTTGATCAGCACAGATGTATATTTCCAATGATAGACTCGTGATCCCTTTCGTCGTGTGATAAATTAATTGCTTAGTATTATAAAATTATGAGTCACCTCTACGTAATATCAGTTGTTTTATGAAGAACTTATTAGAATCATAAACTCCTATCGTAAAATCAATTGGTACTATATGGGTGACCCATGATCTTATATACTCTCTTCGTCCCCAGAGAAATTGACACAATTTCTATTTTCGTCCATCCCACAGAAATTGACACAGTTCAATTCTTGCCTAAAGTGGCAAAAAAATGAGTTTATACATTTACTACATTATCCCTCAAAAGGTTGATTAAATCTACTAGTCAACCCTTCCATTACCAAAATACCCTTCCTTTATTTTTCATCAACACTTCCACCCCATCTTGCATAAAATACCGATCTAAAAGCAATTGTGTCATTTTCTCTGTGAAGGGGGAAGTATTGAGTTATAATTCTGTCAACCTAATAGAGTTTGTGTTGTAATAAGTTACGTAATTACCTTAGATTTGTCTTGTATATTTGGGTATAAATCACCAATCATCTTGTGAATATACGATCAGAAAATCATTCCCAAAATATTTCATTCTCCCTCGTTTCATGGTATTAGAGCATATTCTCTGAAACCATAAATTTTTTCTCTCCCGTATATCTGTTTCCCGCTGCCGCCATGAGTGAAGCGGATAGCATTGTCAACCCCCCCAATCAGAACCCTACCGTTGGCGACATACCACCTCCACTACCTCCGGTCGACAATGTGCTCGGCCCTTAGCCTGTGATAACTATCAAGAATGGACCACCTCCATGAAGAACGCTCTCAAAGCCAAACGTAAACTTGGTTTCATCGGCGGTCGTATCTCTTAAGTGGATAGCCTCTGTGGATCTTGATGACTAGTATAGTGTGAATTCCATGTTGATTGGTTGGGTCGTTCAGGCCATTGACCCTTCGTTGCTTTTCTCTATCACTTATCCAGAGTTTGTTTGCGAACTCTGGGAGGAATTGCTCCATCGATTCTTTGTCGGTAATGGCCCTTGTCTGCTCCAACTTCATGCGGATTTGGCAAATTGTCGCCAAGGAGGTAAAACAGTTGC
>JAULKM010000013.1:2630236-2641495 GCA_032355605.1 Rubia tinctorum
AATCGACGGCGATGACATGGGCAAGAAGCAATCGACGATGATACATGGTGATTGAGGCGCAGCAACAACGACGGTGACAACGAGGAGAGGAGCAGCGATGATGACTGTTAGGCGAGGCAACCGCTACGGCGTTGATGCAGTCTTCGTTTAGTGCGTTGGTGAAGAAGAAGCATCGCGCCTGTTTTGCACGTGCGGATGACGGTGGTGACGGCTGACAACTATGGTGGCGGCGGATGACGGTAGGACAGATGTTTCACGTACTAGAGGTGAGGGTTTTTTCTTCTAAAGAGATTTATTGAGATTTAACAATTTTTTTGACTGAGTGAATGATCAATACTAGTTCTGTGGTGTAGTGGTTAGAAATCTAGTTGTTGAGGCTAGAGATCTCGAGTTCAAATCTCTACGTGACCTTTATTTTGAAGATTTTATATTTTTGATGTATATGTTGGGGTTTAATATTATATGAATGAATGCATGTTAAATAAGAGTATTTGGTGTAGTGTTTATTTACTTAGGCTTTGAGGTTAGTGACCTAGGTTCAAATCTCACGAGATTCTTTTTTTTGAAGAATTTTTATTTTTGAGGTACTGTAACTTTTTGCTGATGTTTGTAGCTTTTTTTTTCTCTTTTGTTGAAGTTTTTCAATATTCGTGTGAAGTTAGTTGATGTCTTTTATCCTTTTTTGGTTGATATGGATTGATATTTGCAGTTTTTTAATTTTCTCATATTGATGTTTTTCATTTTTCGGCTGAGATTTTGGTAATATGAGTTGATGTTTTTAGTGTTATTTTTCTGATGCTGATGTTTTTCATTTTTTGAATGAGATTTAGGTATTAGGAGTTGATATTTGTAACTTTTTGGTGATATAGGTTGATATTTGTAGTTTTAAAAAAAATTGTTGGTGTTTTATGATTTTTTGAGTGAATAATTTATATTCTTGAGAAACCGTAGTTTTTTTGTTGATGTTTATATTTTTTTCTCATGTTGATGTTTTTTATTTTCTGCACGAGTTTTAGTTGATATGAGTCAATTTTTTGTAGTTTTTTTGTTATATGTGTTGTTATTTTTTGTTTTTTCCTCTCATGTTGATGTTTTTCATTTTTTCGGTGAGTTTTATGTGATACGAGTTGATATTTGTAGTTTTGGATGACATTGGTTGATTTTTTGTTGTGTTCTTTTTTTCTTATGTTGACCTTTTTTTTATTTTCTGGGTAAAGTTTAGCAGATAGGAATTTATTTTTTTTTGTTTTTGGTTGATATTAGTTGATTTTTATAGTTTCTATTAAAAATTGATAATTGAAGATATGTTGATGTTTTTATGATTTTTAGTTGATATTCTGTTAGTTGTAGTCAACGCTTTTTTTCCAATTTTTGTCCATTTTTATTTGATTTTTCATATCTTTTTGCTATTTTATTTGTTTTTTAAAAAAAAATTCTCCAATTTTTAGTATTTTTTTTTGTTGATGTTCTACTTTTTTTTTGTTGCTTATAATTTTAAGTTCGATAATTATATTGATTTTTTCATTTTAATGAGAGTTCGTCTCTTGAAAGACGATTTTTTCACAAGTCATGGAAAAACGAAGGTTTAAAGTGTAAATTAGAATAAATGAAGATAAAAATTTTTGGTTGCATGAACCGGATTATAAACTTCATAACTACCACGCGTTGCATAATAAAACTTTAATATTGCAACTAAGACCTTTTACCTTTTATTATTCTAATTAAACTCCGTCTTTCCATAAGTTTATGGAAAGACCATTTTTCCAAGACTTTGCCTTTTAAAAATATTTTATTTTGTTTTTGTTTTTTTTGCAGATTGCAGATGGCTGCAAAATGATGGGGAACAAATTGGACCAAAAAACCCTGAAAAAATATTAGTCATAGATCCCTGTATAGTTATTAGAAATAGATCCATTTAAAATTATTAGAGATAAATCTCTTAAACTAGAATATAGTTAGAATCGCATAAAAGCCCCTACCTACAGTTTAGATTGTCTCACAGGAAATCATCTCCTAAAAATATGGAAAAATCTGAAACAGTTGCTCAAACACCATCAATGATTCTCGAGAGAAAAATTTATCATATGATCACATAGTAAGACCCCCTAGCCTTTTTAACCAACTCAATTTATATTTGCTACAAAATGCACAATGTTCACCTGAAATTGCACGAAGCCCTAATTAACCTATCCCTATCATAAAACAGCTAAATGTTGGTTTACACAATTGCCAATTATCAGGAACTTACGGTGTGGATATGATACAACAAATGTACATAAACTCCTCCTAAGATGCTAACATTTTGAAGTGGGTGAAAAGGGGTGCCAAAAATATTTGTACAGGTTTCTATGGAGCTTAAGAGTCAGTTGTTTCGTGGTGGTTTCGGACGTGACTTCATGCTAGCTCGCCGAGCCACATCCCAAGCCTTCTGTGGCGCATAAACACCTGCTTGTGATGCAAAGAATGATTCATAACCTGGTGAATCGAACGCGAAACCAGTATGTCTTGATCTTGCTCCGGGTAGTTGCATAATCGCGTAGCTCCGAGCTTCATCAGGAGAAAGCTGGTTACCGATCTCCAACAATCCAACCTTGCTTGCATCGGGTTCGTGTCTATGAATTTCCTGAACGATCTGGTAATCATAGGGGGCAAACCATCTCTGGGCTCTGAAAACATATTAATAGCATCACGTTAGCAAAGAACACTTGTTCAGCAAAACCATTACATGCAGATTACGAGGAAGGACAAATTCTTTGCAGATCACCAAAACAGACTACTGCAATATCGGGAAATCTAAAAGCCGTAATAGCCCAGAATAAATTATTCAATTTCTCATGCAACTAAACAACATATCTAGTAAATTCCTGGCGCAAAAAGAGAGCCAATTACGAGCAAAAACAGATCAAATTCAATAGTAGGCTCAGGGAAACCTTTTGTATGCTTACAAATTGCACTGCTTATGGTGAGATAAAAGACGAGAAATGGCAGAAAGAATCTTACCCCTGGAATATGAAGTCGCATAAAAGTGCGGCTATGGGTACAAGGAGCAGCGCCAGGTAGAAGAAAAATGTGCTCATCAAGACAAAAATCACAAAATAAATATTTTCCTGCACATAAGATGAGTAGAAAGGTTAGCATGCCAAAAGTTTTAATATGAATTAAATGAATTTCACAGACAACTGACCTGGTCTTTAGGCAGGACGACCCCAGAGTAAATAAACACGAATACAAACCATGCTAATATACTCCCTCCAACAGTTATATGATGCCACCTTGTGATTGTATTACACATCATCAGAAGCCGCAAGTTGACAGTAACTACAACGCATGTGAAGGCCATTGTACTGACATCCCAAACACCAAACATCTTGCCAGGTTTGTTCATACCCGCAGTAGTAGAAGCAGTTACGAAACTATAGAAGATGATTGATTGGTATACTGCAAAGAAAGCCCAAATGCCAACAACTCTCCATTTGAAGAATGTGTTCTTCATCCCTTCCTTGTATAATTCAGGATATTTCTTGGAAAGGGCAGCACTGACATCCTGCAAACATTCAATAGGTAGGAGAATATGGAAGAGTCAGTAATACTTGGTGCAAAGAGAACATAAGCGCCCAGCTCTGCAATATGAAACATTAAGGCATGGTGAAACAATCACATGCAAGTTGTCAATTTTCAAAAGCCGTAGTACCTTCTCAAATATTCCCATGGCAATTACGGGGCTTGCGGTGAAAATAACGTTATACAGTGACTGGAACCAATCATCATAAAACCGTTGACCCGAAAATCCAGTGTGGAAGGTAAACCAAAATTGCGTCAGTGTAAACATCAGATTCTTGTAAAAGAAATATGTCACAACCTGCAAGCGGAATATTGAAATTTCAGAACACGTGAACTGAAAGGCATAAAATAATATTTAATGAGGACTCCAATCCCACTCATCACAAGAAAAACTCGTGTGACTATTGAGTTCATCTAATACCAACATTTGCTAATGCCTATAATCTGGAAAGGAGATTCTAACATCAACATCTAAAAGTCTTAGTTGCCTACTATGGTGTGTTTGGCAGAGTTGTGCTTATAAGTAAAGCTGGCTTATTTTGAAACAGGGGGAGATCAGCTTCTGCTTTTCCCCAAAAAATAGTTTCTGCTTTTTAGCATTTTACCACACACTAAAATATGCTTACTTTATAAGCAAAGCAGCTTATAGGGTGTGTTTGGCAGAGCCATGCTTATAAGCAAAACTGACTTATTTTTGTTTATTTTGAAAGCTGGGAGATACCAGCTTCTGCTTTTCCCCAGGAAACAGGTTCTGCTTCATAAATAAGAACTTTTTTAGCACCAAACACTAAAAATGTGCTTAGCTCATATAAAAACACACCCATAAGCTTTGTCAAACACAACCTATATCAGTATCATTATATCAAAGATCACTTTTCTCAGACAAGTACAAACAGTACTGTTTTCCAGATAACAAGTCTAGTCTTCTTGTAAATGCTAGGGAATTTTTTAAGAGAATAAACTCATACTGGAATGACATAGAGGCTCCTCAAAGCACCAAACATCAGACACTCATTTATGCTACAAATTTCTCAATCATAGAAAGCAAAATAATAACCTTGCAAATTCGAAGATATGACCATCGCCCATGCACAAGAAGTAGATCTGTGAGAAAACGGAATTGAGCAATTGCAAAATCACTGGCCATCACTGCTTGCATTCCTTCTTGCCCACTTATCCCAACCCCAACATGAGCGGCCTGAATCATGCTAACATCATTGGCACCATCACCAATACTGAGTGTTATTCTCTTTGCACCCTTCCTCACCAGGCTTGTGACCTGAAAGCAATACATAACTGTTAACAGTTTCATTTTACAGTAAACATTTTTTATTCGTCAACTAACATAACTGAACAGACGGTTACACTACAAACCTGTGCTTTTTGTAAAGGAGAAACACGGCAGCAGACAACCGCGCTACAATTTAAGCTCAAATTCAGAAGCATTACACGCAAAGTTACATCCAACGCATACATCAAACACTTCCCATCAATCACAAGGGCTAACTTTGTTTCAGGTGCTGTACGAAGGACATGCATTGCTTCTTCATAGCACTTCTTCAGCTCCTTCTTCACAGTTTCTTTCATAAATTGAGCAAGCTCCACTTGATCTCCCTAAATATAGATTTGTTAAGTTTTAGTAAATATAACATGAATGAAACTGGGAAATGTGCGAAAGAAGAAATGCCACTCACTTTTTCTTCAATTTCTCTAACTTCATCAGTGTCTGAATTGATGATAAATTGTTTCATGTTGTTGTCGATCAATTTGCAAGCTGATGCATGTACGAATGACACGGGAATTCAGATGTTGCATATAGCATCTTTAGGCCAAGGAAAGGAGCATAGAGGCAGGTGAAATTATTGTTGTACTTTTTTCTTTCATCAACTACACATTGAGCTGAAGAAAGCCATGAGCTTGGTGAAAAGCGTACCGTATGCTATATTAATAGCAGTCTCCATCTTATCCCCAGTAAGCACCCAAATCTTGATTCCAGCCTTCGACAGTGTCTCTATGCAGGCAGGAACTCCTTCCTGAAGCTTGTCTTCTATTGCAGTGCAGCCAATCAAAATTAGATCCTTTTCTATAAGTTCTGCTACCTGTGGACATATTAAATAAATACATTTGAGAAACAAACACACAAAAGAAAAGATCATGCATCCAGTTAATAGTAGCTGGAAATTGACACTGCAGGTCCACGGACAAGGTAAAAATGACTGGAGAAATTAAGATACTAGATCTACACATTCTACATAGCAAGATCAATCAGCAAATACAGAATGACACAACTATTTAACCCAGGACGGACAGTAAAAACAAGAACAAAAAAACCACGGGTAAGGTCAAGAAGCCAAATGAAAGACACAAAGTAAGAAATTTAGCAGCTCCTACAAAAGTTAGGGGCGGACCTCATCCAGTTTCTTTTCACGATCCCTAAGAGAAGACTTTGCCTGAATATATTTTTCGTTCCAGCTCTCGTATGCTTCAGGACTCAAATCTCGATATGCTAGGCACAAAGTGCGCAATCCAGCAGCTCCAAACAGTTCCAAATGATCCCTAGAGATTATTTTCAAATCATTATCTCGGTTTGCCAGCCTTTCATATATTACCGTGTCAGCACCCTGTCAACAAGGTTTGTAAGCAAGCAGATGATTTTAAACTAACACATTGTACCACCAAGCAATTACCTTGCAATATAAAACAAGTCTGCCATTGGGGTAGCGACATACAACAGATTGGCGCTTCCTTGTGCTAAATGCATAACGAAACACTAACGTGAAACTCAAATACGCAACCATAAAATCAAATTCACTATAAAAGTAAGGAAGTGCAAATGACCTGTTAAACTCAAGGACGTTCAAAATCTCATAAGGAACATCTTCAACTTTCCCCATCGTTTCCACGTGTGATTCACGAACATAGATAGTGGTAGGTGTCCGTCTAATAATAAAATCTTAGTCATAGTTGCAGAATAAATGCTACCAGATATATCTGTTAAAAAAATCTAATCTTTTCATTACATTTTTCAACTAAATCATCACCGATGATCTCCCTAAAAGTAAAATGTACCAACTATTACCACACAAGGTCCTCTAAACAGCACAAGACACACTTTGGCTGTGTTTGATGGAGTTGTGCTTATAAGCAACTGGCTTATTTTAAAAGCAGGGCCAGATTCGATTTTACCCCCAAAAATAGCTTCTACTTTTAATATGCAGCTTTTAAGGAGTTTACCAAAAACTAAAAAGGTGCTTAGCTTATAAGCAAAACACTTATAAGCTCGGCCAAACACACCCCTTAACTATTGCCCTGTAAATTTCTACTGGTTACACTGAAGATATTATTTCATTATTTAGAAAGGGCACATAGCAGTATAGCACTTCTTCAGGCAGAGTTCTAACCAAAGTCCAGAGTTACAATATGCTTCATGGGTTCATTGCTCTACCAAGAAAGTACATACCACGTCAAAAGTTGGAAAAACTGTTATCTATTCTCTTTCTTTATGACACTATAGTTGAGAAACTCGTGCATGCTTACTTGAAAAAGAAGAAGCCAAAGTTCTTTGCAGCAATGACAAGAGCAGACTCATCAGGTGAAGCAGCTTGATAACGTATTTTTTCAGGGGAGTCTTCACCTTCGGGAAGTACAGTGTGGCATATTGCAAGACATCTAAAGAACTCCTACAAGAAATAGAGAAGCTTTTAACAAACAAAGTAGAACAAAATCCTCAGGTAAAAATCATATCTTATTCTGAAGATACTGTTTACTTATGCACAATCAAATGGCAGCATAATCATGAACACCGTGTGAGGTGAACAACAAGAAAACAAATAAAAGAGAACGGAAAAGCAACTGGACAAAAGAAAGCATCAAACCCTGCAAAGTACTTTGTGATGATTACAAACTCTGGATATTCACTAATGCACCAAGCAGTAAATAATGAGTAGGGACAAACAGACTTGTTGTTATAGCATCCCTACCGTATCAAAAGCTCTAAGTCAAATCCAAATGTCACTTGAATTCGTCTCTAAAACCCAACTATTTTGTGAGCCCTCAATCCAAAAAAAAGGAAAATCCTATGAACTCTAAAATTCACTGGCAACTTTAGACAAAGGAGATTTGAAGAAGCCACCAAATAATAATTCGTCACTTGATAAAAGAAAGCAGCAAATAGAAACCAATAGATCTGTCACAATAAGCCTATAGGTCTGCCAAACATCAAGATGCAGTTACCAGCATGTACTAATATAATAGAAAAGTATAGCTTCATTCAATAAGGTGTCATTCTAATTGTACACAGCTACCTTGCATGAATCAGGATTAGGTTCGTTTCTCCAAGCACCTCTCAAGAGACGAGAATCATCAAAGTTGAAACCCTTTTCATGCTCTGCACGTGATGAATTCTGAACCTGTGAGAATTAAATAGCATTAAACATCCATAGATGCAACGGGAAATACATCTAGCAGCTCTTTGTGGCAGTTCTTTCTACCTCTATTTTTATTCCAGCTCTTTGTGCTGTTCCAATTTCAATTTCGCTCACACCCGTACCATATATTTCTCCTCCAATGGAGCATTTGAAGAACTCCATCAAATTTCTTGTCAAAGTTCCAGTTTTATCTGAAAATATGTACTCCACCTGCCAAAGGAAACAAAATACAGAGACAAAAATTTAGTCTTCACATTAATCTACAGTCAAGTTGGTGCAGTGCAGAAAAGAGAATGTCAGAATCATAGAGATGTATCTGATCTCTGTTCAGCTCAAGCACACACACACACACTCAAGAAGAAGAAAAAAATCTTCTCACCTGCCCAAGTTCTTCATTTAAATTAGATGTCCGTGCAGAAGCTGGGGTATTGCTCTCCACGTGATACATATGCAAATCATTGTTGATAAATTGGGTGGACTGAATAAATTTGATCATCTATGAAGCAAAAATAAAGAAAGATCAGAAACAAACATATGCAATCACAAAGAAAGAAACTAAGCAGAGATCCATACCTCGACTGAGACATACAAAGAGATCGGGATAATTGGAGAATAAAGAGTAATCAGGGTAAACATGGTCAAAGCTGCGACCTGTAGAAAAGGGGAAAAAAACTTATAGCATTAAATAAGAAACAGAAAAACCAATTAACATCACACAAAAGCTCGCTTACCACAAATTTACTGTCGGGATTGAATTGTGCATCCGAATTCTTGTTATTCTCAAAGCGCAAGTAGTAATATTTCCGGTTTATGAAAATACCGCTGCCAAATTTGTCAACATATTTTATGCTCGTCATGAAAGAGAATATGTAACTATTTTTTAGAGAGAATATGTAACTATTTTTTAGAGTTGCAAGGTCAGACAAATCATCTTCACTATAGAGCAGGTAGCTAAATTAAAAGTTGCAACAAAAACATCTTAACAGCAGTAGCTAACCTGCCTATGGCACCCAAAAGGCACATGCAGAAGAGGACGGAGAAAAGGGTGAGAATGAGTTTGTCAAGTTTCTTTTCTAGCGTACTCCGTTTTGAAGGAATTTTCATGGCATTCATCATCACCTGCATTAGTTGGAGGATTCATAGGAACATAAGTGGAAGAGATTTGTGCATGTGTGCGTGAATATAACTCCTGCAAAACTTTCAGAGCAGCTGTGTATACTCTAAAGCAGCCATTTTGGTACTTCAAACCAAATTGTGTGATTGGCCCGTTGACAGAGTGGACCGGTGCATCTTGGACAGATGATCCATCGGTAAAATTAATGGTGCTACCATGCATAATAGAATACCTTTGTCTCGTGCCCAGTGAAAATTACAGCCCCGACGATATATTCAGTATTTCTGAGACTACATCCCTGTAAAATATGGGGTAAGAATGATTGAGTAAACTGCAAACCAATTTAACTAGCAAAATTACACGACAACAGAAAAGATAAGCAGGAAAGGCATATAACCAATGCATGATATTAAGACAGAGAGGCCATACGGAGAGAAAGTCACTTGGTGGTCATTAACTAAAAGAGTTTACAAGGGATAAAGATTACATTATGCAGGAAATAAAACATGTTTCGCATAAGATGTGCACAAGTGCTCAGTCAACTTGCTCTAAATTATCTTTTTTTTATAATCAAAGCCATGTAAACATATTGTGATCCATAAAGCAAATCCCACACAAAGGGCTAAACTCCTGTTGGCAATTTAAAGCTATGTAAGCAATTAAACATAAGGGAAAGTCATACCCTCAATAAAATTTGATTTGGACTCAGTGGCAAAGTTTGCTTCTGAATTATCAGATTACCAGTGAAAGTGTACAAAGAGTTATTAGGCTGCTCACATTGCACTTCACCTGCAAATTGAAAAAAACTCCGAATGAGATATAATCAATAAACAATAATAGTTCATTATCATCATTAAGAATACAAGTAGATGTTCTTTAGCCGAATGGAGCACTAAGGATACGAATGCGAGAGAGATAAACCAAACCTTTAAATTCGGAGGCCTTCTCAGGAGTCACATAATCCCATGTTTTCTCCAAAGCTTTCCTAATCTTTAAATTTGTTTCACCATCCAGGTTTGCAGTCTAGAGAACAAAAGAATTTAAATAGCAGCCGGAAGAACAGGTAGATAACAGTCAAGATGTCAATCTTCATGCATGTGGAGAATTTAAGGGAAATTTTCTAAATTCCTAAAGAGGACGTAACGCGTAAATCTTTGATGACTATCATTAAGGTCATACCCTGCTTTTAATGTTCAAATTACTCATTCAACGGCATTTTTATTCTTATTATAATTTTTATTTAACGCCAATTAAGTTATGTAAACTAATCAGGGCAGGCTGTCGGTGAGTTGTCATTCACTTTTGCAATCACTAGCGCAGTTACACAATCTTTCGACCAATAAGTACCTTTGCTCATGGAAACCGTAAGCAATTTTCGAAGGTGGGGATTATAATGGAGCACCGTCCCCTGGTATTGGCATTTTGGACTCATATGTTAGCTGCTCTATTCGGGTTCATCACCAAGTCCTCCAAGCAAATTTTACGGACAACTTGCTAAATGAAGCCCGAAATGGACGTGATCCAAAAATATATAAATGAAGGAATGTTATGAAGACAACGGGAGACATGGATCCCATCTAAGAGCGAAATAGCCAGCCCTATTGGGCAATATTGGGATGGATTCAAAACAGGTACAGTGAGGTTGGGAGCTGATGTTATTGTGCTCTCTAGATTTCAATGCAAGAACAGAAACAAATCTGCCCAGAGCATTTGATTGCTTTAATACATTTTCAAGACGCATTCAGATTGAATCACCGGATTATCAATGCTGGTTTATGAAAGAAAAAAAGGCCACAAGTATGGAGAAGATAGTAAGACCAACAACATCTGCTAAGGCTGATTGGAATGACAAGGATGATTCTTGAACAAACATTCTTGAACAGTTCAATGCATCAAATTCAACATCTCTGATAATCTCTCTTATGACTTGATTGTACGGAAAAATTTCCACCGTTTAAGTGTCCTCCGTCCCACCAGTTTTGGCCTATTTTTTTGTCAACTTTCTCAAACCATTTTTGACCATCAATAACTTTAATTACGGATATTAATGGTACATTAAAATTTGATATTCTGAAACTACGTGATGGGGATCGTTGGAGTAAAGTTACTAAGGTTTATAAAAGAAGGGGAAAAGGAAATTCTAATGCTCAGGCATTA
>JAULKM010000013.1:2647438-2660691 GCA_032355605.1 Rubia tinctorum
GGAGTGCATGACAAAATAGAGATCATAAGGAAGTAAAGGTTAGCCACCCGCCTGAACTGTCAGCACGAAACATAAACAAGGAGAAGAAAAATAAGATAAAACAGACAGAAACTGAAGAAAAAAGAACAGATTATAGCAACATCTTGAGTTCTGATACACTCAAATAAAGTAATAGAGAATTAGCTTAGCGAGTCAGGCCAATTTACCTGTTCAAATAACCCCTTAGGTAGGAAGGTAATCACATCATACTTCGTAGTTGAAACAGAGTTCCCCTGACAAAAATCATTGCATATGTTTAACACAATCCATCAGTTCATAATAGGTAATCCTCATAAACGTATACAACTGAATGCAGTGATTGCATTAATAGCATCTTAAAACCCTAGGGCAAAAGGTAAAGTATTTTCAACATGATTAGTACTCTCACTCATCTTAGCATAATCCCCTGAAGTTCATCATAAACTAAACCTTCAATAAACCTCGAAAAACATGATAAAGCTTTTAGATTTTGCCGATAAATGTATTCAAACAAATTAAAATCTTTGAGATAACTGAAAATACAAATGTACCTTGAATTTGGCTAGAGCATTAGCTTCGCGTTCATTGCAAAACACGGTACGGTGACCAGGCGCCTGAGGCTGCACCCTCCCTAGTTGAACAGTTCGGGACGAAGAGATGCGGTCTACCATCGGCGAACTGCCGCTGTCACCACCTCCACCGCCTAACCTCGATCTAGATCCTTTCCATCTAGCCATAATACTCGTCTACAAATCCGTCCGATCGCGCCGGACCGACAAAACGATTCCCCCGCCGATTGAAGTTCCGCTATCTCCGCAACAATTGAACACCGGAAAATTTAAAAAAAAAAATCAGAGCAGCGAGTATGGAACGAGGAAGAAGCTTTTGTTCCTGTTGAAAATCAAACGGCCATAACTGTGAAAGACGACGGAATTTTCAACCATTCCTCTTCCGCGTGGAATCTAAGCTTCTGGCCTTTCTCCTTCTTTTCCCTTTTTTAATTTTCAATTATTTTTTCGATTTTGCTTGGCTTCAAGCTCTCTCTACCGCGTGGATGTGCGTGCGCGTTGAGAACTTTCAGATGATTTGTCGGGTGGGGATAGGCACACGCGCGATGAAGCGCCTGGGGGAGGTCTGTTGAAGGTGGATCGCAGTCAAAGCGACGGCGTTTAGGTAGTAATGTTGGTGAAATATTGGTTAATGGAGTTTTGCGAGGGAATGTGCTAATGTGCGCCGCGTCAACGGAACGGAAAAGGAAAACGGCACTGTGGAAGTGACGGAGGATACAAATGGAATAGTGGTGAATCTCACGTGGACCGAGTGGGGATTACGCCGTACGTGGCGGATAGACCGGTACATCTATTTTCCTACTCCCTCCGTTCAGCTAAGTTTGACACACTTTTTAGTCAATTTTCTCAAGACATATTTGACCATAAATTACATGTAATATATAAGTAGTAATATTATCATGTGAGGTATCGTTGAATTCTTCATAGCATGTACTTTCCAAATATTAAATTTTTACATGATATTAACATATGTAGCAAAAGTTATTAACGGTCAAACATGTCTTGATAAAATAGAATAAAAAAGTGTGTCAAAGGGAGTATGTTTCCAAAAGACAAGGGACAAAAAGAAGATTTGTCTCCAAATCAGTTCACTAATTTCTATAATCGTAGGCAAAAAATGTTTTAGTTGAAAACAGGGGAAAAAAGTATATGATTGAAATTTGACTTTTAATTGATTATGTTGATTGTGTAATGAGTCCGTTTATTGAAATATGATTTTTTTTCATAACTTATAGAAAAACCAAGACTTTTTAAAAAGTGATGAAAAAAATAAGGTTTTTTATAAGTTATGAAAAAATCAATGTTTAGAATAAATCAAAACAAGAGTTGCATTAATCAGGTCATACGCTTATAATTACTGCACGCTTATAAATAAAAAAAATTAATATTGCAACTAAAATGTTTTATTTTTCATAATTCTAATTCAACGTCGTCTTTCCATAAACTTATGGAAATATAATTTTTCCCAAAAACTTATCTTGTGTCATTAACATGGTTAAAAGATATCAAATTTTTGTTTGATATTCTGAAAACAAAGTTTTGGAAATGACAGTCTTTCCATAACTATATAGAAACATTGGGTTGAATTAGAATTATAAAAAAGTAAAATATTTTAATTGAAAATATTAAAAAATTACTATGCAACGTGCAATAATTATAACTTTATGGCCGAATTAATGCAACTCAAAATTTTAATTTTAATTTTTTCTAACTTACCATTTAAACCTTGTTATTTTCAGGAAAAGACATGGTCCGGTGATTAAGGTTCATTCCGTGTCCTGGTACTGGGCCGGCCAGAGATGCAAAGGCTGCCTTATATGATTGGGCTCCCAGTCTCGGTTACACTGAGGCCACAAATTCCTCCTTACATTTTCCCCTTATTATTTCCCAACAGCGATCACGCTTTAATGGCCGGAACTCTCAGTGCCATATCGCCTCAGCTACACTATCCATTCCCTTTCCAAAAGCTTTCTTATCGTGTTCATCTTCCCGTTTTAATTCCTTTTCATCACAAAAATGGAGAACTTCTCATTTGCAACGCCAAGGTATAAATACAGTAATACAGAGTCTATTTAACCATTTGCTCAGTTAACTTCTTGGATTCTGCTTTGTTTTCTCAGGGGAATGGGGAGTCGGGGGATTTAAACGGAGTGAGTTTCGCGGCGAATGGTGTTATGGAGGACTATGAAAGTGACGAGGAGGAGGAAGAGGAAGAGGAGAACACTGAAAGCAGTATAGATTTGCTGTTAAGATTGCTTCAGAGCATGTTCAAGAGAGTCTCCAAGAAAGCTCGGAAGGCGTCCCGTGGTGTTTTGCCTGATGCCTTCTCGCCCCAACTGGTAAGTCTCGAGGGTGACAGTTCGTGCCGTGTTTAGATTTTCAGGTTGAAAGTTGACGTGTCAAAACGCGTTAACCGTAACCTCCTATGTTTTATAACCTATACATTTATGTTATATTGAGGCCTTCATAATCCTGATCTGTGGATTTTACTGCAAGAACTCAGGTGTCTTTTGCAGTTGATGGGGTTTTGCTCTTCGCTTTGCTATCTGTTTTGAAGGCACTTCTCGAGGTATACATCAGAGCCATGAATTTTTATCATAAAACTAATTAGTACTAAGTAGAGGTGACCCGTGACCTTATATATATTCGCACAGGTGATCTGCACACTCGGTGGAACTGTGTTCGTGGCAATTCTGTTGTTGCGGGTCATCTGGTCCGCAGTTTCCTACTTCCAGTCAGGCGTAGCTGGTCCACGCCAGAGCCGAACTTCTTATGGCAGAGCACAACCGATGACCTAGTGTTTGGTGGAGTTATGCTTATAAGCAAATTTGACTTATTTTGAAAACAGAAGAACATATGTCAAAAAGCAATAAGATGCTTGTAAATTTCATTTATTTGCTGAAACTTTTGCTTCTCAGTCTTGCACAACTTGGAGGAAAAGATTAATCACGCTATATATGGCATTTTCTTTCTTCGACACACGCATGGAACTGAGACTATCTTCATGACCAAACACAATGGGATATAATAGTAGATGGCCACAGAGAGAATAGGCAAGGCTCCTAAAACACGCTTACTAGTAGCTGTTGATCTGAACTATTTACTCACGAGGATCGCTCGAAACCACCTCCGATCTGCATATGTAGCAACTCGGGTGACGTGCCCCTCGCGTATTCCCTCACTGGCTGCGAGCCAAAGGCCATCGCGGCCACATCAAGTGGCTGCTGACCGAACTGGAAAACAGAAGAGTATTGTAACAGCTGATTCTGAACGAAATGAAGTGTGTAAATCAAAGCACTTACATCTTTAGAAGGAAATCCTTCTATTCCCGGGCTTAATCTCGTGTTAACTGCTTCAAGCTTCATTGACAGAAACTGGAGGACGAGCAAATGCAAATTAATTCACCAATCCATAAAAATCATATACGATCAGACGTTAGACTCGATTGTAGAAAAAGAGGCGTACCTCGACCTGGCGCTGTAAGGACTGAATATAATTGATGATCTCCTCAAGGACCAAGGCTTTGCCAATAACCTGAATTCAGACAAAAACTAGAGTCAGGAGACTGGTATTTTCTTGCAAAATTACCACCTGCAACAGCAGCAAATATTATCGTTGTAGGATCATAAAAGTAGATCAACAAGCCTCAACCGGCTTAAATCACTCCACTGGCCTAATGCATGTCTAGCAACAGCATGGCTGTTGCTAGAATCACCTTTTTACTATGATGGCCTAGAATTCCATCTTCTCCACGAATTTCTTCGACCATGCTAAAATAGACACATTAGCCTAGGAAAGGTTACAGTTGTTTCTAATTAGTTATTAACAACCTCAAATTAATGGTAACATTCATTTTTTTTACCTGATTATTTCGTTTGATTCTGCATTAGTTAGAGAACTGTATTAAATATGAGGACTTCGGTGGATTGCCTCAAGAGACCTCTACAAGACATAGAGCTAATATTCATCCCATCGACCAGCATGAGGTGAAACACTGAGGTATTATAAGAAAGGACAAAAAGGCAACCGACAAAACGAAATAAAATACATAAACAATCCCATTTTCCCTCTATGTAGTCTATATTAAGCAGTATAAAGGAAAGTAAAAATATCAGTTCACATATACTAATTACTATATTTTCATTACCTTGTTACAGCCAGGGACTAGATCCTGAAGAATCTTCATTCGCTCGCTTATCTTTTCTCGCCTAGCCTGCACAAAGAATCACAGAATCACTACTTGCATTGATGTGGCTTAACCAAGACAGTATCATTCTACTTTTTAGACAATCTTGATGTGGATTGAGAAGTAATATTCCTTTCAGTTCTTCCCAATCTCGACTGTCATAACCATTGTGACAAGAAATTACTTCAATTGAACATACTACTGTAATAAATGTCGGCAAAACATACTCTTTCTGCTAGGCTGTGACTATCTGTAGCTTGGCCCCTTCTTGCTCGGACATGAATATAGTCTTGCTTAGACGGTTCAGCTGGTTTTGCAGATTGTTCTGCTGCCTTGCCCGGATTTCCTTCCCCTTCTGCTTTTGATTCTCCATTTTCGTCAGGTACTCCAGTCCTGAGCCTTTTACTGTCGCAATCATTCTGCCAAATCAAAAGTCATCGGGCCAAAAACAACAGTCATCTTCAAGAATTGATAGTATAAAATCCACATCCAACCAAAAATCAGTAATTAACATTCTAAATATAAGTTCAAGAATTGAGAAATTTATTTAATAATTGGTTTTGCTAGTTCAACCACAACATAACACACCGTTTGGATCTTAACTCCAAACTGATCGACGCATAATGTAATTATCTTAACAGGATTCCAGATTATTATTAATTGAATGAAGTTATTTTATATTTCTAAAAAGAACAGTAACTATTTCGGTGGTTTAATCCAATGATCAAATTGAGCTGAGAATGATTCTTAAAATTGGTTGATTAACCTCAATTTATTACAACAAACATTATCAACTGAATAATTGGCTGCAATAAACTTTAATGAAATAATTAAAATAAAAAAATTACTGCTGATATTAATTACCGCGACATTGCCATTGCTGCTAGTAGAGGCGCCCTTAACCGCCTCATCCTCCTCCCGTCTCCTCCTAACTCCGCCGCAACCGCCGCCGCCGGAGTTATTCGGAGCCTGCTCCACTAACACCGGATCACGGTTCACGTTCCCGCTCACACTCATACTAGCAATCAAATCATTCGTGGTGACATTATTCTGGTGAAACGACGACGCCATACCAGAACCCCCGCCGTTATTCATCGCCGGAAACGGCCAGATCTCCGCCAAGTTATACGCCGCCGTATCGCCTCCCAGATTATAAGACGCCTGGGGATCCATATTCTTCGTCTCGGAAGTTAAAACCCGATCCGGAAATGATACAGTACGCTCCGTTTTCAGTTGCTGTGCAACATTTGGCGGAAGCTGGAGAGGGAAATGATGAAGCGACAGTGACCGGGCGGCAAGGAGGCGGAGGCGGAGGTGGCGGCGGCGCGTACGGTGCTCGCTGCTTTTCCTCGGGAGTTGGAAAGGAAGTGAGTTTGAGGGAGGCTTTCTCGGAGGGTCCGGCGTTTCGTGTCCTGAAGATTCAGCCGCGCGTACATTTGACTCAACCTTTCTCAATCTTAAATACAGTTGCTCTCGTCATTAATACGAGGTTAGGTTGTTGATAAGTGAGATTAATATTGTAATCATCGAGTTGATGTAGCCGTTGATAAGCAGGTTGGATTTCCCGTCTTTTTTAAATCAGTTTAATCGTACTTTAATGGTAATCGGACGTTCGTTGTGGATATAAATATAGCGGGAAATAAGTTTTAATATTTTATAATAATGTTTTTGACATTCATTTTGGAGAAATATAACAGTTGACTTATGGACTGACTTTTACACTTGAAGTAACTTGGATTGAAATAAAGGGAATAACCTTAGCTTTGGAAAAAGGCATTCCATTATAGAGAATTCAAGAAGGTATAAAAATAGTGATTATTGGGGTCAAAAATAAAAATGAAAATTTATTGGACTTTGGCCCATCATTAAATACTCATCCGTCTCAAAATTAATGATACAATTATTTTTCACGATTTTCAATGATTATTTTTTACCGTTAATATCTCTAACCACGTGTAATAATTCAGCATAAAATTATATATAAAAAATATATATTAAGATAAAATAACAAAATCTCATATGGTATTTTTATTATGTATAGATTCATTTTTTTCTAGGGTCAAAGGTTTGGAAATTTGATTTGAAAAAAATAATAGTTCCATTAATGTTGGGAACGGAGGGAATGTATAGTTAGCCTTGTTTCAAAATTTAAATGTCTGAAACTAATCTGGATCAGGTGACAGAATAACACTATAACTCACACTTTAACTCAATATGTCAGTAACTCTGGATCTTATTTGGGATCATATCCCAACCTTCGTAACATATAGTAGTAATAATAGTACTAAACTAATATACATTTATGCTATACTAATATGAATTGGAGTGACTTTTCAAAAAAGAAAGAAAGAATTGGAGTGAAGTAAATTGAACTAAAATATAATTAACTTGAAAACAACATCATATAATAATGAATCTATCTTTTGAAATATGGTATTTTCATAAGTCATAAAAAGACCAAGGTTTAAAGTGCAAATTGGAAAAAATGAAGATACAAATTTATAAACTTTATAACTATTACACGTTGCATAATAAATGTTTAATGTTGCAACTAAAATATTTTATCTTTTATTATTCTAATTAAACCCCGTCTTCCCATAATCCTGTGGAAATACATTTTTTCTCAAGATTTTGCGTATATTAAATCATGATACAAGTCAAAGCTAGAAAAAAAAAAGTCACCATCATCAGAGGCTGTAATTAAATTTAATTGCGGGTAATATGGTAGGGATGTGCACGGTTGATTGAGATTTAGGAATAGGTGACAAGTTGATAAGTACGTTAAGGTTGTACGGAAGTAAGGATTAGGACAAGATATCCAGTAATGATTGTTTGGATTATGATCAAGTGATTCTATATATGGAAAGGTTTAGCGATAATGATAAACCTACATGGCTTTACTCTCTCTTTTTTTGTCTTTTTTATGCTGAAAATGCATTACTTTAGTTTAGATGTTCGGTACAATTTGGACAATGAGTCTCATAATTTTTTGGCCCACATTTGTTGGAGGTTACTGTGCAATTTGCAACTTTAATTTGGTACCTGACAACCCTTCATATTTGGTATTTTTGTGCATTATAGATTCAAGCGTGTTTAAGAAATGCTATTTGTGCATCACAATAATTTGCCATTATGTAAGTTATAACACGCTGTGAAATTGTTATTTAATTACATTGATGGTAGGTGGAATTTTGGGTCTGTTTGGTAGAGCTGTGCTTATAAGCAAAGTTGGTTTATTTTGAAAACAGGGGGAGACCAGCTTATGCTTTTCCCCCAAAAATAATTTCTGCTTTCAAAATAAGATGTTTTTTTAGCAATTTACCAAACACCAAAAAGTGTTTTGCTTACAAACACAACAGTTTAAAAAGCCTGCCAAACAGAGCCTTTATATAGAAGATGTTTTCTGAACAATTTTTTTTAGGCCGTTAAGCAACAACTATAATTTCTAGCTCAAAACACGTACTTTAAAGTTAAACAATGCAGGCTTCAATTTAAATGACTTCTTTATATAAAAATTCTTTTATTTTCACTTTCAACCACGTTTTGTTATATGTTTAACTCGAGATGTGTGCAAATATAACTTTTTCACTTTATAGTCAGTGTGTGTGCAAATATAACTTTTTCCGCCAGTTTAAAGCTGAATTATGTTTAAAAAAACAAATTTACCCTTGGTCAATTTATGTTTTAAAAATTGGAAAACTGCCAGTTAGGTAATGACCATATTGCCCCCACTCATCTTCTTATCCTTCTGCAAATCTCCACCGCTCACCCTTTGTTGGTTTTCATAATTCTTCTGCATCTTCCCAAATCGGCGACTACACCAATCTGGTTTAACACCAAATCGCCTCCGTGTCTCCTTCACCAAACCAGCAAATTTCCTCCCACCACCCGCTAAATTATGCCCCTGAAGGAAATCCCGGCGAGGAACTCTTCCACCACCTTTCCCAAGCCCCATCTCAGAGCCCGGCGCCAATCACTTTGGCTCGTCACACATCGATCTCCATCTCCGACGAATTTGACTCCTCCAACGGTTATCTTATTTGGTATCCGTTACAAGCCCTAGTCCAAGTCCCAGTCTTAAACCAGGGAAGAAGAAGAACATAGCAGCGCGTGAAATTCACCTATTTTCAACCCCGCACGTGAATTATGCTAGTTTTACCCTATATATTTACCGGTACGAGTTTATATAGCGACCAATATAATTAAACATGTGGGTTTGAGCCGTAAGTCTATTCATTTTACCAACCCGTTAGTTCAATCCGTATGATATGGGTTGAAACTCGTGAATTCACCCAGTTTCAACCCCGCATGTTGAGTGGTATTAGACTCGGTGGAGCAAGTTTCAACCCAAACTATTTTTTACCCAACCCATCATATTGCCCACTCCGTATTGAATATGTCTATCCATTTACTACCTCTAATTGCCATTATCGTTGGCAGTGTCTCACTTTGCATCTCTTCCCTCACCCGTCCTCAGTTTTAACTTTCTAAATTTAACCACAAAGATACAAGAGTCCTCCATTGAAATATGGTGTTTCCATAAGTTATGTAAAAATCAGAGTTTAAACTACAAATTAGAAGAAAAAAATAAAGATAATTTTTTCATGTTGCATTAATCGGATCATAAACTTATAACTAATGCACGTTGCATAATAAATTTTTAATATTACAACTAAAACTTTTTACCGACATATAATTCTAATTCAAAATCATTCTATATGTTTATGAAAAACGATTTTTTCCAAAACTTTACCAAAATATACTCGTGTTTCTAAAATATGATAAAGAAAGGAAAGACTCCTTGACTGTAAAGAGATACTTGCTTCTATTAAGCATTTTTAATAACAATAATAATAATAATAATAATAATAATAATAATAATAATAAAAGCTTAGAAAAATATATACATGGTCAGGGATTAAGGACGTGGCACTTAGTGACATGTCAATTAATTGTAGTTATATTAGGTATTTGGTTGCTAGAGGGGTGGTGATCTTGACATTTGTCCTAATTATAAATGTTAAATGATATAGATAGGTATTATATATATATATATATATATATATATATATATTCTCTATAGTTACATGTGATTGACGAAACACATACTCCATAGAAATATTATTAATTTTACTCACTCATTTCATTCACCGCAAATTCAAATAACTAAAATTATAATGCACATATAAATGAACCACACCCTCTATCTCAGGAGAATTTGTATAGAATTTTTTTTACGGTCTCCAAAATACATATTGGACTGTAAATATGTGAAACTACGCATATTTAGAAACTACATGATAATATAATTATTTTTATATTTATTCAAATATGTAGTCAAAGTTCAACAGTTTTAACGGTCAAATTGTAAATGTGAAGATTCACTGGGACGGAGGGATTAGAAAATCTCATATTACTACTTAATTGAAAGAAAAAGTTAAAGTAGCGTTTGAATTGATCCGCTGTCACAATAATTTATTCGATGGACTACAACTGTAACCTTTAAAATAAAGCTTCCTTTTCACTTGCAAAATAAATTTTTTTTTTAAATGATGGTTGCCAGATTGCATAGCTGAAGAAAAAATCGAACTATATATCTGACAACGTATGGTTTGGTGCCGTGTTGAAAATGATCACGAAATGCAAAAGAATAAAAAAATATATTTAAAAATGAAAGCTGTGTAAACCTACTATTCATGCCGAACAATTGCTTGCTCTACGTCTAATTTAGCCACACACATTTAACATCAACCTAAAGACCACTGCATTCCATTCTAAACCAAGAATTAACATCTCGTGTAAAGAAACTAACCCAGAATTAACATCTCATAATTAATCTCTACGGCTCTAAATATGCACTATGCCCTACTTATCTTCGAGAATTTCACGTGTTGATTATTCTACTTATTGAATGATGATCAATTTGATTACTTTTTTTTATATGGGCCATTCTTTTAATACTTTTGTGGATTTGTTTATATGGTACCTATTATTATCCCTAGCTCCAATAGACCGGTGATACTTCCTCTGTTTCATGTCAAATTGTATGCAAGTCATTATTAAGCTATTCAACAAACACGTTTAAAGTTAATATGTTTAATTGCGTGTAACAACCGCAAAATAATTGATATTTAAAAACTATTTGTTAAGACAAATTCAATAATATTACATATGATAATATTGTTACTCATATATCTATTCAAACATGCAGTCAAACTTTGATAGAGAATGTCGTTCAAAAAGTAATTGTGCAATTTGAGCTAGGACGGTGGGAGTAGCATTATTCATTTGGTTAAAATTGACCAAGTTCTTATTCTCGTCAACTGATTTTCTATTAAATTGAACTGAAATTAAATATAGTAAAAAAATAAAAACGGCTGACAATTTTTTTGAAATAGCATCAATAAAAAATTAACCGAACTAAAGTGGATTAAATTGAAGTGCGAATAGGGTTTACAAAATATAACCTAAGTTTAATCATAAAATTTTATTGATATATAAGTAAAGATATGATAATGCATGTTTTTTCCCCATTATTTCAATTGTATGAGATCTATAACACTAATCCACACAAGCTTACAATTTTAAAATGGTAAGCAAATATATGAGGAATTTTGCACGTAATATCTAGAACAAGATGCAACCTTAAAAGTACACGTATAAAATAAAACACAACAGTAAAAAAATATTGTTTGGGTTTTATGAACGAGAATAAACAAAAGAAAACGTATTCCCTCCTGTTCGTTTGATGTGACACTATAAAATTACGTGTTTGGATTTAGGTGAATGAAATGAGTGGATAAAATCGAATTTAGAAAGCAAAAAAAAAAGTAGAATGAGTCGACGAAATTGAAGAAATTTTGTCATAAAAGAAAAGAGTGCCAAATCCAGAAGGGAAAAAAATGTGTCACATCCAATGAAATGAAGGGAGTATGGCATTTTCCATTTCAGAAAAATTACATAATGGGCTAAATATAGGCATGCAAAGCACGTGCCAAAATTCTGGAAATGTCCAAACCGAATTCCGTCCCTTTAAGATGGAAGTTTCGGATCAAACTATGTATGCATCGGACTGGTGTTTGAATTTCAATGGGATTTGCTTTGCTTTGCTTTGCTTTGCTTTGCTTGGCTTGGCATGGCTTGGCTTGGCTTGGCTTGGCTTGGCTTTTACATTTTACCTTTTAAGAACTGGGTGCAGAAGAAGTATAATGGGCAATCAATGAGCTAAGGAGGCGTGAATGATCCGTCTTTATCAATGGACCATCTTGATTTTGAAGTTTGACTTTCATCAACCTTATGACAACTAAGAAGACTATCAAATTGTGTACAAGTTGTTTTTACTGTTGTTAAATTTAAAGGGATTTTAGGTTTTTGTATTCGAATTTCGGTGATGAGCATGGAGTAATTCACAATCTTATGTTTTGTTTGGTAGAACTTTTTAGCTGTTGTGCTTATAAGCAAAACATTTTTTTTGTGTTTGTTAAAGTGTAAAAAAAAAATTTAAACAGAAGTTATTTTTGGGGAAAAAACAGAAGATGATCTCCCACTGCTTTCAAAATAAACCAGCTTTGATTATAAACACAACTCTACCAAACAGAGCCTATATGTTTTTGTAATTTTTTTATCCGATGTGGGTTAAATTTACAATATGACCCATCATGTGTTGATATATGAAAAATAATTTTGTGATCCAATTTAATCCCAATCAAATAGGGACACCAGCAGTGTCATTGATTCTGTTTGAATTTCGAGCGATTTTGTACTGGCATTTTAGAATTAATAAATTATTATAATACATCTTAAACTTAGATATGGGCCATTCTAATATTTAGATTGATTAAGTGAAACGATTCAATATTCAATGAAGTGCATGGTTTATTTTTTAAGAGCCTTTTTTTAAAACACTAGTGGAGGAACCACCAAAAGAAGGCATCGACTAGTGACAACAGATTATGTCCACCATCCATCTCCAACAACAAACGGCGGTAAAAGAAAGCGCCATTGAACCAGTTTCAATTTGAAACTAGTTACGAAAGATGTTATAAAAATAGAGCTCTCTAATTTCGAATGGAATCCTATAGCTCCGACAAATACAAGCACCACCACCCATGTCGCCGTCCTTTACTTTCGCGTCCCCCACCAAGACATGCAAATACAAACACTATCATCATCAACCACACCAGGTCTACCAACACCGCCATCACCGCCAATACAATCTCACCCCTCTTCAAATAGCAACAATAGATACCATAACCCCCACACGAGAGCTCTTCTCCGTCCTATGCAATCTAGACTCTCCTAAGAATTCATCTGCAGCGAAAGTGTTCCAATATAAAAACTCATCGGAGAACTCGTGCTTTGCACCCCAATAGTACCCGCATAATTTATGTGAAAACGTAGATATCAAGAGGCTTATTCTGGCAAGGATGATAACTCTAGCCAAGCAAAGTGCATTGATTTCAGATAAGGGGTTTGGGACT